>OZ059789.1:0-221378 GCA_964057025.1 Standfussiana lucernea
GGGTCCAGCTCCAGCGAGCGGTTCATGTAGGCGTGGCGCGCCGGCGACCCGCCCTCGAACAGGTTCGTGTAGCTGCCGCCGAGCGCGCGGGCGCGGGCGCCGGCCGGGCGTCGCGCACGGCGAGCTGCAGCGGCTGCGCGGTGAGCGGCGCGGGCGCGGCCGCGGGCGCGGGCGCGGGCGCGGGGGGCGCTGCGTTCAGTGCCCGCACGAAGTTCGGCGGCAGCTCGTCGTCGATCGTGAACACGCCGCGTCTGTGACACAAACAGGTGATGAAAACGACTGGGCGCCGGGTGCGATGTGCGCTAGTGTACAGACTGCAGAGCGTGCACGCACCGGTCGATGAGGCTGGGCGCCATGGGGCCGCACAGAACGTGCCAGCAGTTGGCGCACGCGTTGCCACGCGAGTACGGGTTCGGATTTGACACGCCGCGACGTGTTGAAAACGAACCCTTGATCTGAAAACAATGAATACCGTAATCAGTAATGTATGGGCGCTCCTTAGAACGACACAGTAGGGTCGGGGCGCGGGCGCGACTCACGTCCTCGTTGGTGGTCTGGTCGGTGGAGGCGAGGTAGGTGTGGAAGCCAGCCAGGCCCAGCACGGACCACACGGACAGGAAGCACACGGCCGCCACCACGGCGGACGCGGGCGTGGCGCGCAGCGCGGCCGCCAGCCCCGCGCCGCGCGCCAGCAGCGCCACGTGCGTCACGGCGCACGCGAACACGAACACGGCCAGGAAGGACAGCGACACCACGAACGTGTAGAAGTAGCGGTAGTTGCGCTTGCCCACGCAGTTGCCCACCCAGGGGCAGTGGTGGTCGAAGCGGTCCACGCAGTTGTCGCACAGCGAGCAGTGCGAGGCGCGCGGCGGCCGGAACATCTTGCACGTGAAGCAGTACTTGAGCTTGACGGGGCGGCCGCGCACCAGCACCTCGCGCGCGCGCGGCGGCGGCCGCCCCGCCTCGCTGGCCTCCAGCGCCGCCGCCTCGGCCGGCGCGGCGCGCGGGATGATGCCCGGGTCCGACAGCGCCGTGCGCAGCAGCGCCGCCAGCGTCAGCGCGCACAGCGCCGCGCCCGCCGCCGGCACCGCGGCCGACACGCGCGCCGCCAGGAACGGGCAGTCGAAGGCGAAGTGCAGCGCGCACGTGCCGCAGATGAGCGCAGCGTGAGCGCGAACACGCCGGAGCGCGGCGCCGTCATGAGCCGCCCGTCACACCAGAACGGTTGCGACCCGCGAACACCTCCCACTTGCGCGTCACGCGCCGCGAGGCCATCGCCGCATCACCCCCCCCGCCGCACCCCACCCGCACCGCGACCACCGCTGCACCGCCTGCAACACGACCGTGCTATCCTGTACGAACTCCATGCTGGCACTTTGCAATCCCGAATCTCTATAGTAATGACAATTACTAATTTGAATGAATCATAGCCACTTATCATTACATATTTGGACTGTCGGTGTAGCCGCTGCATTTAATCACTAACTATCAGAAGCAAAGCTATTAACAATCAGCCAGCTGTTATCAATATACATGAAATTGTCAAGGTCTATTCCTATCAATAATAAGGTTGTCGTACATAAAAGATTGCAAATAAAACTTGCAAGATAATATTTTTGATTACTTTGAAAGGGGTTTGAATTTTGGGTGGCCTAACTTCCGCCAATTTATTTTATTTTCAAAATAGCAAATAAATATTGATCAACAGCTGGTTATTAATACAAACAAGTATTGTTTGTGAAAATCTTCAAAATCATCACATTTCTGTAAATAAATTTATCTAAGTTGTAGTGACGTTGAACATAGTAACTTCAAAAACTAAATTAATTTAAATACCTAGTGGAAGTTAGGCTAGGTAGCCTTCATATTTATGACCCTTATATATTTGTGTCTTAGAGTTATTAGGAAGTAATTGAAGTAGTGGGAGTACCAACAGCGAGCTGAGCTCAGTACCAGACCAGTTCTGCAAGCTGAAGCCATACTTGTTAGATGTTTTCACTACCTTTAAGGTCATAGTGTCTCAAACCTACTAATGATTACAGCTAAAATAACGTGTTTATACAAATTGCCAACCGCCACACATAGCATCAATCTAGGCCTGGGATGGTGATAATGGCACACGACACAATATTTTGGGCATGCTGCCGATTTTAACTATATTTTAATCTACCTATGGCCTGAGAGTCATTATTTTCAGATATGATTCACATAAGACTCGCTTAGAAACTGTTTGCCAGATGACTCCAGCATGCATTCTACTAAAAGTAACCTCTTGCGACCCTATTTTAAGTTATTTGTCATCTAATCTGCAACACAGAAGTCACACTCATGTTACTTTAATTTGAGTTACACGTATAATTGAAACATGTGTTACTATACAATGCAAATTGTAGTTTTTGGTAGTAAATAAAGAGTTTTGAGTCATTAATTTCCCAATAATCACTAAGTCAAAATTATTTGGCAGCACATCTATGGCCTCATTAAACATTTCATTAGAAAAAATGGCATGTTGAGCCATAAAGGTTCGCCACCCCTGCTCTAGGCAATGGCATAGAATTAAAATGTATTTATATTCTTAAACATTGATAACCCTTTTTGTCTCAGGCAAGTATTAGATGGTGCAAGCACATGATGTCTTTGAAAGACCAGTCAGACACTCATGTTTGTTAGGCGGGCACCTAAACTTACCCCAGCCACAATATGGCTAAAGAATGTTGATCTATGATAAAACACATGATTTGCATTAATCCGGCAAGATGATTGATAACTTCAATATTAATTTTCTGTACTTGAATTGAGTTATAATGATCTGTTGCTTATAGCCACATAGTCAAACCAACCCTACCACTACTAACATGATATGTTAAAGGTTGAATGTTGAGGAAGGAAGGAAGCTCACAATGTAAAACACAATATACCTATTACTGTCACTGGAGTCTACAACTACACTGAAAAAAAACTAACCAGGACCAAATGATAGTAAGTAAGGAAATTTTAAACTAAAATCACTTGCTAGAGCCAGCTTTACTTATTCATGGGTTGAGTTAGATCTAGTAAGTAATTGAAAACATCACTACTATACGTATATTAGAGCTTTTAAAGCCCTGAAACTAGAAAGTAATGCCATCAACTCTTAGTAGTAGTGCTGCCAGTAGAAGTGCCCTCATTTCGTTCAGCACGTCATAAAAGCTGATAACAATAATAATAATCTTGCATGTGTCCACTTCTATGGGTGGAGTAACTGGCTCAGCAAGTACTGGCCGGTATGTAGTGAAGAGACATAGCTCAGCACAAAAAATAAACTCACCTCAATTACAATTACAGAAGATGTCCTGGAGATGACAAGCTGTCCATAATATTAAAGTCCTTCAGATTGAAAAGATTGTTTTCAACTTTGCTATTATTCTCGTTTGATGTCAACACGAATTTTAAATGAGCACTTCTTACTTATAAACACCTTATTTCGAATATTGTGATCTTATTTCTTTATTTTGGATTTAAATAACTCGCTTATTTGATAGTTTTACTGCTAGGAAATTATAAACTAAAACTTTCTTGTTTTCTACATGACAGATGTAACATTTATCTGAGCAGTGAGCTGAGCTATGACAGATGTGCTGCTTTTTTTTTTTTTTTACCCCGTATGGAAGGCTATAGTCTTTTGACCATACTGCCTGGTCTTACGTATTTAATTTCTTGCGTGTTAAGTTTTATACATTAATGTCTTTCGTATTTATTATCATAGTTTTTTAGTTTTGTTATTTTGTCTTTCGTAATAAATCCAATATAGTTTTGTCTTATCCATTTCTATCTTTTGTCAAATCCGATTTATTCTCATATTTTGTCAAGGTTTGTCAAGTCAAGTTTTAACATGACTTGAACAATCGTCACAGACCTTACATAGTCTAGTCATGCCCGTTTTCACCGACATCCCCTAAACTACCACATAAGTATGGGATCTTTAGCTTAAAAGCTCCCTTAAACTAGCCCCTAAATTAAATTTCGTTTCACCATCATTTTTGTCACTTATCTATGGGACACATAACTAGGTGACGTTTTGTTTTCGATAATAGTGACTGATTCGTCTTTGAACTTATCGATACTTTAACACAAGATATTTTTCTACGAAATTCTGTATAATAAACACTTATATGGATACAGTTTTTAATATATCATGTTTTGATGGCAATATTAAATATTATTTCGTTCATATTTTTAATTAATTTCAAATTTTCTTGCATAAATACTCTGTATACATTACGAAACCTCACGTGTTATCTGTGGTCTTATTTGTATTTGACACTTTGACGACGACGTGAGAATTGAGATTCAGATTATTTTTGATTGTTTGTTTGTGTTTGCGTGTTAATTAGCAACTAAATCTAGACGTTAAGTAATCAATATTTTGTTTTATAAACTATCCCTGCGGTGTAATAAAATGGCAGAAAAGAGGAAGCGTAGCCAAAATTTCACAATGGATGAGAAAGACAAGCTGGTGAAATTGGTGTATGCTTTCAGAAACATAATTTTAAATAAAAGAACAGATGGTACCACCAATCAAGCCAAGAACGAAGCTTGGATAAACCTCTGTACACAATTTAATTCAACGGGAAACATGCACAGGTTAGTAATTTAAATAAGTATGTAGGTACAAACCAACCTATATTTTATCAACATGAATAATACCATGTGAGAAACTATCCTTCTATTTTTTATTTTAGAAATAAAGATGCCCTCATAAGAGTCTGGGAGAAAATGAAAAGTGAAGCAAAAATTTACAATTCAAGAAACAGGAGTTGTACCACTGGAACTGGTGGAGGACCATCTACTTCTAGAACAGACCCAATACTCGAACAAGTCTGCGATTTAATGGGTCGAGCCTGCAGTGGTATTGCTGATGTTCTAGATTCGGATTCAGTCATCACCATACCAATTAATACGAAGGTCACAGATTTAGAAGTATTTGATGAAGAATTTGATACCATAATTTTGGATGCTGAACCAGTTACAGTAAGTACTACTTATTACACACTTTTTCCTCTTTTCACATTTATTATCTTAATTACATAACTGTGTTACTTTACACCATAACTTCATTTACAACAAAATGTTTACTTGCAATTTAAACTGATTTGTTTGTTTTCAGGACAAGTCAATAAATGAAGTAAAGGAAGACGAAAATAAGGAAACAGTCACACCATTACTTTCTAAGACACCAACAACTCCTCATTGGAAAAGGCGGAGGCCTATACTTAAAGAACAGAACCAACAACATTCTGAAGTTGTGGCCACCTTGTGTACAGGATTTCAAGGGATGAATAATAAAAAACTTGAAATCGAAGATTTAAAAAAGAAACTGTTGGAAGAAGAAATTGAATTTAAAAGAAACTTGTATAATTTACAACTTGAATCAGCAAGAAAAGACTTAGAAATAAAAATAGAAGTATATAATCAAATAAAAGGTACTTATTTTATGATTACAACTTAGTATTTATTAACAACCATAATGGTACATTGCCTAGTTATTACATGTTATCAAAATAATTTGTAATTTGTAATCGACGAAGCCCATATGCATTCTGGGATGTAATGTTTGTTGTGGCATCAGTTATTTGCCCATTTGAAATAAGTTCTTCTATATTAGGAACAATATTTTCGTTCACTGGTTCCTCTTCATTTCTTAAAATACACATGTTGTGTAAGACACAGCATGCAATAATAACATTGATTGCATTTCTTAACTGTAGTCTTATACCAATAGCTAAGACAGGAAAACGTCGTTTTAAGACTCCATACTGCCTTTCCACCACATTTCTAGTTTTTATGTGAGCCTCATTGTATTTTTGGTGCCCTCTCGTTGTGGGATTTAAATATGGAGTCAACAGATGAGGCTGAAAAAAAATTTATCACTGCTGCTTTAATAGTCCTTAACATTATAATTTATTTTACAGGTGGAAACTTCAATCTGAAGAATTTATTTGGTGTGCCAAAAAATGATTAGAAGAAAGAGAATTTGTAATTTTTTTTAATAAATTAATGAGCCTATACTATTGTTATTATTAACCTTGTCATAATAATAATTTACCTACATACTCTTACTGTAAAATTAACAAACTGACAGAATGAACTCGCACTTGAACTTATTTTTACCCGATTGGCTAGAAAGATTATTGATTGTATTTTAAGCATTAACTATTTACCCTCAATGGGTATCCGCTGTCACCCAGTAAATAGCTGTCAGTATATTCTCCTCTTTCAAATTTTCTATAGGTGTTGCTATTTTGATAAATAGCCGAGTCATGTGTTGAACCTGGCCAACGGGCCACAACATCTCTTATTAATAAATTGGCTGATGCTACTGTTTGAACATTTATGGACATGTATCCCTTCCTGTTTCTAAATAGCTCTGCATCATCTCCACCTTAAAAAATACATACAAAACATTAATTTTATTTTATGTAAGTAGGTTGGTAATAGGTAGGTAAGTACCTACAGTTTAATTTCATAATTTTGTCAAATATTTTAAATTAATTTAAGGTGTTGAAGTTGCACCTGGTGACTGTATTTTCACATGTGTACAATCAATGCATCCAAGAACATTAGGGAACCTTGCAATGTTATAAAATTCCATCTTCACTTTTTCTTGTTCCTCGCTTGTTTCAGGAAATTTGACAAACTGTGGACGTAGAGTCACAATTGCTGCAGACACTCTTTTTATTATTCGACTGCAAGTAGCCACACTGATCCCACCCATGTCTGCCACAGCCAATAAATGATTGCCCGTAGCATAAAACCTCAATGCTATTAATAACTGATTTATTGGGGATATAGAATTATTTCTGTAATAAAATAAAGATTGTTTACATAATTGTTATCATACGAATACAATAAGGACAGAGATTCCTACCACACAATGTATGGTTTACATTGTTAGTTACATATCGTCGACTAAACAAAGAAAAATAACACGTTCATAAGTTTAATTTTGTTTAATGTTATTTTAAAAAAACTTTAATACTTATGTATGTTAAGTAGGGAAGTAGGTACTCACCTATTATCAGAAAATTCTAAGGTGTGTTCAATCTTTTCCAATAAATACAACACTGACGATTTACATAACCTATATCTCCGAAAAAAATCAGTTTCATCAAAACTTTCGAAGTAGTTTGGTCGTTTCCGATATATTTTTGGTCTACGGCTATTATTTATGTCGAATAAAGTAGACACAGTTTCTAAATTTTCAATAAATTCATATAAATCACTATCCATCTTCGTTGCTTGAGAGATCACTTACATAGTGCCGGTTTATGGGCCCACATTTCGACCACCTAAATTTAGGGGACCTTTTAACGTTTAACTGACCCCTTAATGTTGGTGAAACAGAAACCATCCCCTAACAGCCCCCTAACCATTCTTAGGGGATCCCATAAACTTAGGGGATGTCGGTGAAAACGGGCATCAGTCAGTCAAGTCACAGACAGATTACTAATACTTTGTTTATTTGACAACCGTCAAATTCTAGCTATCTCCTCGTAAAACAAAACATAACCTACAAAATGCTATATATTTACAACGTAGAGTTACAATAAAAAAGCCATAAATAAAATTTATACAGTTTAAAAATACGAAATGTAACTTATATGTCATTTACAGTCTCTATTATAAATTTGTACAAATATATTATATAAGTTGAGGCCAGATGTGCTGCTTGCCACAGAAAAACTTTTTTTTTTTAAATGTCACACCAAAGACGACGGACGAAATTAATTGTAGTGCTGCATAGTTCTTTTGGCGAGTGTCCTTAGTCCAAACTAACACCACCAAAATGTTTGTTTTTGTGTCGGTCGTCTTCTGAGGAAATAAACACATTTTTTTTTTCTGTGGCTTCGCACGGAATCACAACTGAATGGTTCTGTCCAGTGAGAACACGCAAATATCGCAAATAACGGTTGTCAAGAGTATTTTACTCTCTCTAAGTATTTACTTCATGGTGAGTCACTGTTGTCTAGTCAGCGTTGCCAGATGTAGGTACGAGAAATCTCGTACCATTACGAGATTTAGCAGTCTCTGTACGAGAAACGAGAAAAAAAAATCTCGTACACTTTTTTTACGAGATTTTAAAATTGTTGCTAATACAAACCAAAAACATTTAAAGAAAAGAATAAATGTCCATGCCACAAACTCGACTACGCACATCACTAGATTCATTACCTCATCACTAAATGTATTTACCGGGGAATCTCTGCTAGATGTATTACACTAAAGTTTACATTAAGTTAACGCGTATACTAGTTGAAGGTACAGCGCATTATAGAATTTCACCCTAATTATTCACTGGTTAATTTAACATAATGAGGAGTTTTATTTTTTGAAGATTTCGGTAAAATTATTAAAAAAATATGAATCACCTAGAGTAATGTTTTTTCATTTGGCAGTCCCAAACTTAAGGAATATTCCTACCCCAGGCTAGCTAGTTATAGTACATAGTGTACCTAAATTAGGTTCTGAGATTTTTTTAATGTATGCTTTTACGAGATTTTGTATTGAAAGTACGAGATATTTGCCAGCCCTAGTACGAGATAAAAACTTCGGCATCTGGCAACCCTGTGTCTAGTTGCTCTACGTCTGTGGTCATTAGATAAGTCATGCCCGTCATGTCATGTGCCGATCATGCCACATAATTTTGACGTTTGTTGGTTTGGCAATTTGGTGTTTTAGCTTTTAGCCAATTGACAAATGACATCTAAGCCAGCTGTTGAGTACTAGCACTAGTGGTTGATATAATCGTAGATAGTCGAAAAGACGTAGCATCAGAGTTCTATTAATTCATAAAAATTACTCCAACAATACGGTGTCGTGAAGTTACATACAATTTTATACATAAACATGTACTCGTTGACTGCTAGGCAGACTAATAAAGCATTGCCGATTATGTGATAAGTTTCAATGTTTTTCTTTATGTAAGTTAATTTGTAAATATTCATACAAACAAAATTTTGCCGGATGTAATGCCATCTAGCATTATTTAGCAAGTCAACTCGTTATTCTTGATCTTCCAGTATCATTATAAATGAATGCATAATGATCGTTGCAAGCCAAATATGAGGGTTTTAGTGGTAGCAAGTGGCGGTAGCGCTGCGGCGTGATCAGTGAGCGCTATGGGGCTAGACGGGTCGCGGCGCGAATCACTGGTGGTGGTTGCGCTGTGCCTGGCGTGGTACACTGCCAGCTCGGCCAGCAACGTGGTGGGCAAGCTGGTGCTGACGGACTTCCCGTACCCCGTGACGGTGACCATGGTGCAGCTGCTGAGCATCGTGCTGTACAGCGCGCCCGCATTCGCGCTGTGCGGCGTGCGGCGCGCGCCCGACTTCCCGCGCCGCTACTACTGGCGCAGGCTCGTCCCGCTCGCATTCGCCAAGTTCCTCACCACCATATGCTCGCAAGTGTCCATTTGGAAAGTGCCCATCTCCTATGCTCACACAGGTTAGCTTTTATGATTATGCTTTAAAATAAAATTAATAGTACCAGGGGTGCCAGTACTAAAGGCCCTAACTTACAAGTGCTTGTGGGTTCAAACCCGGACTGAAATGCACTTTACTTGGTGCCATTGTTTGATTAATAATTACCACTGTTCTCAAGTTGGTAAAGAAAAGCTTCATGAGGAATTCATGATTGTTTCCTAACATCGTAAATTTTGAGATGTGATGTCCACTAACCTTCACTGGGCCCGGGTTGTGGATTGGATTACTGCCAAGTTTAATAACGGCATGTGGTGTGGGGTTGCACAGTAAAGGCAACGACGCCGCTGTGGACGGCGGGGCTGGCGTGGTTGCTGTTCGGTGAGCGGCAGACGCGCGGCGTGCAGCTGGCGCTGGTGGTGATCGCGCTGGGCGTGGGCGTGGCGTCGGCCACGGAGCTGCAGTTCGACGCGCTGGGTCTGGGCGCGGCGCTGACGGCGGCGGCGCTGCTGAGCCTGCAGCACCTGTACTCCAAGCGCGTGCTACGCGACACGGGTGTGCACCACCTGCGCCTGTTGCAGCTGCTGGGCCGCATGGCGCTGGTGCTGTTCGCGCCGCTGTGGGCGTGGCACGACGGCGCGGCGCTGCTGGCGGGCGCGGCGCCGCGTGCAGGCTGGGCGGCTGGCGGCGCACTGCTGGCCGCGGACGGTGCGCTGGCGTGGCTGCAGGCCGTAGCGGCCTTCAGCGTGCTGTCACGCGTGTCGCCGCTAGCGTACGCCGTGGCGTCGGCCGCCAAACGCGCCGCCGTGGTGGGCGCGTCGCTGCTACTGCTGCGAAACCCAGCGCCGCCGCTGAACCTGGCCGGCATGGCGCTGGCGGCGCTGGGCGTGCTGGCCTACAACCGCGCCAAGCTACAGGCGCGCCGCCAGCCCGCGCTGCCCATCTGAATTGGCTCTGACTCGATGGCATTGCTATCATCCTTGCTAGGTGGGATTAGACACGAATGATTTCAGTTTGGCCACTTAAAAGAAGTATTCGGAATATCAGTGCTTATTTAACATAAATTTTAAGAAAGACCATAACCGTCAATTTAATATTATTTGAGATCATTGTTGTGTTCCAGAATAAAAATAAGATCCTTGATAAAATAAAGTATACCTATCTGGCGATGGAAAAACCAGCCCCAAATTATATTTTTATACTTCTATGCAAAGAAAAAAAAATAAATAAATAATTATATATATTTTATATCATTATCAAAATTCTTGTGTTAAAATATGTTTTTGGTGTTGAGATGATAGTTTGTTGTTGTTGGATGTGTTTTTGCAGTCTTTGGTTTTTACATAAAGCATAACCAGTGGAGGCAGTGAAATATAGACAAACTAACCTCACTAAGGGTTACGCCTGCCTCGCTAGATGGGGCGTAGTCCTAAAACTACAGGCAATGTCGCCTATTTATGTCGTATAATTATATCGTGAGGTTATAAATAACCCGAATAATGAAAACATCTGGTGCTGATTTATAATTAGAATTTAATGTTCATGTTTCCTTATTCCAAAAAATGAAATCAACACACTATTTGAATGTGGCGCTACAAATGAGTATTCTTAGTTATGTTTTCTGACTTGTTATTAATATTTTTGGAACAGAGTAAACACTGTACAAGTCATCAAAGTAACATTCAGTATTGTAGCTAATGATCGGCTTGGCCGTTTGTTTGTTTTAAAAAAGAATTAGATTTTTGTCTAAATAAATATTATTTTGTTTCTTTTTTTGTTTTATTCATTTTTCTAATTAATTGTATGATATTTCGTACTCCGACATGTAGGAATGTCACAATACTGGATATGTACCAAGATTCCATGCCCCGATCAAGATTTAGAGGTACATAATATATATGAAGAACTTTTTTTCGGCTGTCAACTGTTGTCAGAGGCACTTGTGCTCTCCAAGTATTTTTGAAATTCGCTAAGAAAAACCGTGGATTAGATACTGGAATTATTATAAAAGTGTATTTAAGTGTTCACTTAATCGTGGTGATATTATCTAGTGACAAAAACTTGATTTAATTCATTTAATTTTTTTGGTTTAAAAACTGTGATTATTTTGGTGGATAAAATCTACCCCAGGGAACGGGGTCTCAACTCGAACAAATTATAATTAGTCCTGTAAAAAGAATCATAGATGGCAGAATAGGTAACAGGAAATGAACAATCGCTTAAATGCGTTAAACGGTAGATTTTGGCTGAAGTAAGATTAGTAAAAATCAAAACTTCCTTATTTAATGCTAATTTATCTATTTACACTCATAAATCACGTAATTTCAACAAAAAAGATAAATTTATCCATTCATTCTAAATCGAACTCATAGAGTCGTAAGAGTTGTTAAAAGTAGCCATCTGTTAATCATTGTTGAAGCCCATTTCAATAGGTTTAGAAGTACAAACAAACATACAGTCCACGTTTCTTTAAAGTAGCGGGCGGCTAGTCGCCGACCGTATTTAATATGATGTTATAATATTTTTAAGTTAGTAGCCAATAAACACCACCAAAGACAGACGCTTGTTTCCTTGAGCAAATTCCTCGCCAAACCGAATTGAACCTTAAAGTACACAACATAATGGTCATAATCGAGCCGGATCATTAGTGAAGTTTATATAGAAAAAAAACAACATTCCATCAGAGATAAGAAGCCGGCGAGTGAATCGTTAAGTGTAAACAAAGTCATTAGCAGTTATTTGAACAAAAAAAAACGTTGTTACTCAAGTTTTGCATCGTATTTGTGTATAATATTGAAGATTTACGCCAATAACAGTGAAATATGTCTAAGACGGCCGAAGAAGCCCTTGGTATATTAGAAGATACGGCGGAGTTACTGAAGAAAACACAAATAAACTTACGAAAATGTCCTAAACAGCGTTTGACGAAAGGATACATTCAATCTAGAATTCAGTGCCTCGAAGAATACTGGAAAACATTCACCGGTGCGCATCAAGACTTAGCAAGGATGACGCCGAGAGATAAACGTAGTTTGTTGTCGTATTTCGTTAATGAAGAGTTTTTTATTTATGAAGATCTTTATTTGTGTTTGTTGGGTGAATTACGCGATATGTTAGAAAAGGTAACACCGAAGCCATCACAAGCGATGAACTTCGACAACGCGGACGAAGATAACCAACAAACACAGGTGAGACTCCCAAGTATAACGATACCTGCGTTTTCTGGAACCTATGAAGACTGGCCTGCGTTCAAAGATTTATATATTTCGTTAGTGCATGAGAACAAGTCACTAAGCAACGTTCAAAAATTGCATTATTTGAAGACTAGCATCAGCGGTGAAGCAGCAATCCTACTTAAACATATACAAGTAACTGAAAGTAACTATTTACAAGCATGGGAAACATTGAAGAATCGTTACGGCAATAGAAGATTGATAGTTAATTTAATGTTGAAGAGATTAGTTTACCAAAAAAAGGCGAATGCTCAATCGGCCAGTCAATTGAAGTCAATTTTGGATACAACTTCTGAAATTTTAGACAGCCTTAAAAACTCCAACGTGAACACCGACTCCTGGGATCCTATAATCATATTTCTGGTCGTGCAGAAGCTGGACCCGGAGTCTCACAAGGACTGGGAAGAGTACGCCTACAAAGGCAATTCTGAGGATCTACCTACGTGGGATGAGTTGAAGACATTCCTAAATGGCAAATTTCGTGCATTAGAATTGATTACACCCTCTTCAACTTCAGCAACGCGAGAAAAACCTTCTAAAGAACGCGGTACATTCCATGTTTCAACTAATGAAAAGGAAAACACTTGTATAATGTGTAAGGAAAATCATACCCTGTCTCACTGCAAATTATTTGCGAAGATGCAACCTTCAGAACGCATTGATTGTGTAAAGAATAACAAGCTCTGTTATAATTGCCTGGCATCAGGACATTCGGTATTCAAATGCCGTGTTCCAATGTCCTGTCGCGTGTGTAAAAGACGACATCATACTCTGATACATCTAACAAAGAAGGCGGATACCTCGGCATCATCTGAAGCTGTACAACCAATGCCGACAGTATCAACTCAAGCAGATGTAGAAGAAAAGGTGCAAGTTAATACAATGATTGCGTCGTACTACAATGCCAGGAAAGAAATAGGAATGTTAGCAACCGCAATGGTGATAGTAAAGAGTGAACAAGGACACACCATTGTGCTCAAGGCACTCATAGATCCAGGATCACAAGCCTGCTTTATTAGTGAGAAGGCGGCACAACTATTAAAACTCAAAAGGCAGGTAACTAAATGCATAATTACTGGAATGGAATCCATGAAGGTAGCTGTCAAGCATGAAGTGAAAATAGAAGTTTTATCACGATGGGAATCAAATTTTGCACTACCTATACAAGCCTACGTGATGACCAAGCACTTGACAATACAATTACCTGCAAATACGTGGTCAACAAGGAAATGGCCACACTTGGCAGATCTAGACTTAGCAGACCCAAAGTATGGAGTATCAGGAAACATTGATCTGCTTCTAGACGTCAAGGGATATGCAAAGATACTACAAGATGGTCTAATCAAAGGTCCACCGGGGTCACCTATAGCTCAGCGAACCAACCTCGGCTGGATAATATTTGGTGAAATAAACATAAAAACAAACACAAAAGAAAAATGTTTAATGGCGATAAATGAACAAGTCGATGTGAAAGAACTATTGAAAACTATGTGGGAGTTAGAAACCGATACAAAAAGAAATTTTACTAAAGAAGAAATATTATGCGAAGAAATTTATGAAAACACACATACAAGAAACAATGAAGGACGCTACATAGTTAAGTTACCCTTTAAAAACGACAACTTAAAATCACCCGACGGAAAGACAAGAGAGATAGCATTAAACAGATTTCTGCAACTGGAGAAAAGACTAAACAAAAATCCCGATCTGAAAGAGGAATACAAAAGGGTTATTGAAGACTACATAAAGTTAAAACACCTAGAAGAAGTACCAGAAAAAGAAATAAATACAAAAAAGTCTGTCTACTTACCCCACCACGCAGTAGTCAGGAACGATAAAGAAAGCACGAAGACTCGCGTCGTTTTTGACGCTTCTTGCAAGGGTTACAATGGAGTTTCCTTAAACGACGAATTACTGACAGGTCCTGTTCTACAAGATGACTTGCGAAGCTTAATAGTAAGGTGGCGAACACACGCAGTGTGTTTTGTTTCTGACATACAAAAAATGTACCGAATGATATTGGTAGCCCAGGAAGACACTGATTACCAGAGAATACTGTGGCGAAATGACTCGTCTGAAATCATTAAAGATTTAAGACTCCTGACTGTTACCTTCGGTACAGCGTCAGCACCATATTTAGCTGTAAAAACACTTATGCAACTTGCTAAAGATGAAGGTGCCAACTATCCTGAAGCTGCTAGGGTGTTACAAGAGGATTTGTATGTTGACGACGTTATGTCAGGATGTGACGATTTAGAGCAAGCCATTCAAATAAGCAAAGATTTGAAGAATTTATTACAACGAGGCGGCTTTCAGCTAAAAAAATGGTCGTCAAATAACGCAGATTTTCTAAAATCTATAGATCAAAACGACAGATCTATCAATGCATGTATGGATCTAAATATAGATGGTACCATAAAGGCTTTAGGTGTACAATGGAACTTAGGCAGCGATCAATTCGAATACCAACTAAACCTAGTTCCTCTTCCTGCGATCGTGACGAAGCGAAGTATACTGTCAGATGTCCAAAAGCTTTTTGACCCGCTTGGTTGGATAGCGCCATGCATCGTGCAAGCAAAAATTTTGATTCAGAAGCTCTGGCAAACTAAGGTTGATTGGGATCAAGAAATTACTTCAGCTGTCAGACAAGAGTGGAAAACTATACGAGACGACATTGCCAACGTCAATGCAATTAGAATAGACCGGTGGATGGGCACGTACAGTTTAAACAAGAACAGCATACAACTTCATGGTTTCAGTGATGCATCGATGAGAGCATACGCAGCTGTTGTGTACTGTCGCGTACATTACTTGGATGGTGCAGTCAAAACATCATTGATTGCAGCAAGAACTCGTGTTGCTCCGTTGAAGACAGTGTCGTTACCACGACTTGAGTTGTGTGGAGCTGTTCTGGTGTCAAGACTTTTAAAACAAATTTCAACAGCAATGAAGATCCCACTGGCTAATGTTTTTGCTTGGACTGATTCCTCAATAGTTATTGCTTGGCTACAAAAAGAGCCTAGCAGATGGAAGACTTTTGTTGCCAATAGAACGGTTGAAATAACTGGCAACGTCCCGAAAGAACAATGGTACCACGTACAATCGCAAGAGAACCCCGCTGATATAGCGTCTAGAGGTGCACTAGTTTCAGAGTTAAAAACATGCGATTTATGGTGGAAAGGGCCCGAATGGCTTTTAAAGGGAAATATTCATTTTACCAAACCAGAAACTATATCTACAGAGCTAGAAAAGAAGACAACTATACAAACCTTTACAATGACCAAAAACGAAGAAGATGAGAGAAGATTAACAGACCAATTTGAAAAATACAACTCATTGAAGGAATTAATTAGAAGCATTGCATTCTGTAGAAGATTTTTAAAACACAAAATGTTAAAAGAAAGCATGGATACTGCTTTGACAACGGAAGAATTAGAAGTTGCATTAGACATATGCATAAAAAGCGTACAAGGCGAAGAATATGCAGAAGACATTGAGTCTCTAAGAAAGGTTAAACAGGTTAAAAGAACTAGCACATTAAAAACTTTAGATCCGTACTTAGATGAGAAACAGATGCTTCGGGTTGGCGGACGCCTTAGACACGCTAACATAGCGGATCAAAGAAAGCACCCAATCATATTGGGTCATAGAAACAATCTTACTCCTTTGATCATTGCCGATGCACACTCAAGAACCTTACACGGAGGAATCCAATTAATGTTGAACTTTTTGAGATCTAAGTATTGGATAACGCGAGCTAAAGGACAAGTCAAACAATATGTTCACGGATGCCTAGTATGTGCCAAACAAAATGCGACTGCAAGAACGCAAGTAATGGGTGATTTGCCAAAGGTTCGTGTGACACCAGCTCGACCGTTTCTGCATTCCGGTGTAGACTTTGCTGGACCATTACAAGTTCTATGGAGCAAGGGAAGAGGAGTCAAGGCACACAAGGCATACATAGCAATCTTCATATGTATGGCTACCAAGGCCGTTCATTTGGAGCTAGTTGGAGATATGACGTCAGAGGCGTTCATCGGCGCATATAAAAGATTCTGTGCTAGAAGAGGCAAATGTGCACATTTATGGAGTGACCAGGGGAGGAACTTCATCGGGGCAAATAAAGAGCTGGTAGCCATGTGGAAGGAAGCAAGCTTAGAGTTCTCTGGACCAATCGCAGACAAGCTTGCATCTGATGGCACGCAATGGCATTTTATTCCTGCATACAGCCCAAACTTCGGCGGCCTTTGGGAAGCGGGAGTAAAGTCCACGAAGTATCACTTAAAACGGATACTAACCAGCAATTTAACTTTCGAGGAGCTATCGACAGTGCTGTGTGAAATAGAGGCTTGCTTAAACTCGAGGCCGTTGTGCCCCCAAGATGATTTGGATAATGTGAATATCGAGCCATTAACACCTGGGCACTTTTTAATTGGAGAGGCACCCATTGTCATACCTAGCCCAAATGTAAAAAACTTGAAGGTGCATACGTTATCACGATGGCAATATGTCCAAAAGTTGTTGCATGATTTTTGGTCTAGATGGCAACAAGAATATTTATCTAGACTACAACAACGTCCAAAATGGCTCAAACGAGGAAAGGAGTTTGAAGTCGGTAATATTGTTTTGATCAAGCAGGATAACCTTCCACCAGGGAAGTGGTTACTGGGACGTATTGTGAGCAAACATCCAGGACCAGATGGGTGCACGAGAGTTTATAGTGTCAAGAGCGGTGACAGTATTGTAAAGAGAACTGTGACCAAACTCTGTCCACTGCCAATAGATAGTAACCCTGAATAGTCCAATCATTTAGTGTTTGATAATTTTGCATGTATAGTGTTAATTGCATATTTATGGTTCATTTGAAAGGACTCATATAGTCCTTTGGTGGGCGGCTTATGTTGAAGCCCATTTCAATAGGTTTAGAAGTACAAACAAACATACAGTCCACGTTTCTTTAAAGTAGCGGGCGGCTAGTCGCCGACCGTATTTAATATGATGTTATAATATTTTTAAGTTAGTAGCCAATAAACACCACCAAAGACAGACGCTTGTTTCCTTGAGCAAATTCCTCGCCAAACCGAATTGAACCTTAAAGTACACAACAATCATTTTGTTTAGAGCTTTTTGCAATAGATGGCGTTTTACTTAATTTAGTTTTGATTAATAATGAAGTTGATCTCAATTATTGTTGACTAACAAAACTTATTCTAATTTGACCACACCAAGGCTTTAAATCTCCAAGTGATTTTTTATATGATTTAGTCAAAAAAATACTTGATTTATTTAATGATAGCATTGGCGTAATTTACAAAATCAATTTGTTGTCCGATTTAGTGGAATTAAAACATATCTTCCCAATGATTACCATGATTTTAATCACATTGATTTTTTATTAGAAAATTATTTGAAGTGAAAATATGATTACTGTAAATAGAGAAAGAAATTGATTGATGCAAAATCAAAAATAAAAATTCCACAAAATAAATAATTTAATGGCCTGACAAGCTTGAAAGCTACTAGACCATTTTTTAGCTAATCAACCAGTGCGATTCCCGAAAAAGGATTTTTCAAAAGTCTAATGTTACTTAATTTAATTCCAGTATCTTCTTGTCGTATCGATGTTACTTCCTTAATAAACAGTTGTGTGTGTGCCCAGTAGGTGGCCACGTTTAAATCAAGGGCTGAACCCCATCGACGACTTTTCTCTATTCCATGTAGAAGGCTATCTCAAAACACATACTGTATATACAGCGTTAAATTAATTTAGCTAGCGAAACTTAACCCTCGTGTTATGTATCAATATCGAAAATGAAACAAAAAAAAAAGTTTTTTTCGGATTTTGTCGCGTAAATTAACGCAACCAAACGATTGTTGTTTTATGGTTTAATAAAATTAAATTAATCCACGAAAAATTGTACAAAAACAGTTGATACAAATGCGGGCACACGGCCGCTCAACACTCGCTGACCGATTGCGGGCATTGACCTCAACGCTCGCGGTGCGTTTGGATCAGCTGTTTTTGTGCTGATCACTGTAGTATAGTAAGCGCCAGATAAACGTGGAATAAAGTTCATTGCCCTTTCCTTAATTTCTCTGCGATGTCGATTCAGGACAGTTTTATGTCATTATTATTGCCACGGAGTAAATACAAAGAGGAGATGGCCTAAGCAACTGTGCACAGTGATTCTCAACTAGGTCCTGATGTCATCATGTGGGCGTGGCCTTAGTCAGTGTATTGTTGGCGTTCGTCCTGTGCACAACTTTGTGAACGTTCCCATTTTACGGCATTGTTCGCGCTAGATGAAAAAAAGAATGAAGTGTTGTGTTTTGTCTTGTAAAAATTACTCGGATAGACGTTCTGATGCTATGGATGGCATCACTTTTCATTAGTAAGTAATTTTATGCGTAATTTATTAAAATAGTTCTAGAAAAATCTCCTAGCGTCGGCGTTTCCAAACATAATTCTACCCGACACTAGATGGCGACACTTGGTGTCATGGAAACTAAAAATATTTAGGTATGTAGAGCTCAGGACTAACATATTTTAATAACATTAATGCTGAAATTTGTTCAACATTCATTCCTAAAGACCCTTTAATGGCCAAAATGTTATTTTTTGTAGTTTTCATATCATTTTGTAAACAGGCCGCCATCTATCGTCAACTATGAGCAACAAAAATAAACAACAAAAAGACAGGGCCGTAATTAGAAATCAATTATTTTACTGAATGTCCCGCGGCTGCGGCTGTCTCATAATTGGAAAGTACTTAAAACATTTAATACGCTGGACATAAAAATACAATCTCCTATAAATTAAATATTCTATCTACAATTATTTTATTTATTTAAAGTACTTAAAGCCCACCTAGTTTATTTAGTTAAATTTTAAATGATGTAGGTTTTAGATTTCCATCCGAAGATAATCTAAGACAGCAATGGATTACAAACATACTGGTTTTGTAAACCATCTTGATAAGTCTTTTTAACAAAATAAGTCATTTAAATATAAGTACAACATTATTCTTGATTTACACTAAACCTGAAAAGGGGTACTCATCTTTTTGAACAACTTTTTCTATGGGACCAACCTTGAAATCGCGAAAAAAAAATCAGCTGTTCCCTACATTTTGACGAGTTATGCGAACATAAATGTAGGGAACAGCTGATTTTTTTTTTGCGATTTCAAGGTTGGTCCCATAGAAAAAGTTGTTCAAAATGATGACTACAATGACCCCTTTTCAGGTTTAGTGTAAACAAAAAATAATGTTGTATAAGAGAAAATCTAATAATCTTCATTCGTCATTCATCAGAAACCTTTTTTTTTTCATAATAAAATCACAATTTAAATTTAAAAAATACGCATCAAGATGGTTCGCAAAATTAATTTAAAATAAAACTACTCCCCGGTACGAAAATTCTGAGTACGACCCTGTTGCATCCTGCACTTAGTGACATCTAGTGTGAGATAGTTACGTAACTACAAAACAAAATCGACAGAACGAGCGAATAGTTTTGCTATTGACCGGTAGATGGAAAATAGAGAAGTGGGCGGGATCTAGCACCCCCTCACCCCGCAAAGTGTCACGCGTTGTTTCCTAAGGAAATCTAAATAGAACATCTCCTCTTTGTATTTACTCCGTGATTATTGCTTTCGGAATTAAGTATGTCAATAAATGTATGTGGGTCAATGACCGTTATTCAAATTCAAATTCAAATATTTTATTTCAGAATTACATCCATATATTGTTAGTAGTAGTATAACTTAGCCTAATATTAGTATGAAATTGAATTTACAATTAAAAAACTAGGATGACAATGACCTGTTTGTTCAATGGCACATCAGTTTATTTGGATAAGTGTGTCTGAACACTTACCCACCTTCGTAGGATAGGAGAGTCCCACCGGTCTGAAAACACATTCAGGATGCCATTGGAGGAGGAGCGTAAGCGCGCCATCATGGAAGCGCATCTCTTCCGCATGATTGCGGCGAACCCGTCGACGCACGCTTCCGCGAACATCCCTGACGCACTACATCGCCACGGCAACCCCAAAAGCACCCTGAATGCGTTATTGTACTGTACGCGCAGGTCGCTGTATGCCCGCTGGGTATACTTGGTCCACAGGCTGCACGTGTAAAACGACTGGCAGTAGGCCTTAAAAAGCGTCATCTTTACCGGATCAGTACAGCGTGCAAACCTGCGGGCCAGCATGTTGCAACGGACAGCCAGCGACCTGCGCTCCCTGTCTATGTCTACATTGTCTTTTAGGTCATCAGTGACCCAGTGGCCCAAATACTTAAACCTCGAAACCCGACCTAAAGGAGACCCAGAGAGTGAAAGTTCAGGCAGCTGATCGTAGGTTAAAGTACCCGATTTAAAAACCAACCATTCACTCTTATCGGTATTGTATTTGAGCCCATGAGCCACTGCATAACTTTCACAAGTTTTAAGTAGCCTTCTCATTGCACCGATAGATGGGCTCAGCAGCACCATATCATCAGCGTAACTGATGTTGTTCACGCAAACACCGTCTACGTGACAACCGATTTTAGTGCTACTGAGCCTACCTATCAGTTTGTTTATGTATAGGTTAAAAAGACGGGGGGAGCTCAGGCCCCCCTGTCTCACCCCACAATCCAACCCATACATATCAGAATATGAGCCTGCCCACTTAACTGTATTCTTTTGACTACTGTACCAATATCTAAACAGTGATATGACATCAGCCGGGACAGTAGTGTCGTGAGTGAGCTTATGCCAGAGCAGGTCATAATTGACCAGGTCGAAAGCCTTCGATAAATCCAGGAAACATGCCATTACAGGAGTCTTTCTGTCTGTATAATATTGGACAGTCTGCTTAAGGCATAAAATTGCACTGTCCGTTGATAAGTTCGGTCTAAAACCAAACTGAGCATCCTCGAGAACAATATGCTTAGCTAGAATTTTATCAAGCAGACTATCCAACACCTTAGCACAGACAGTGGCAAGCGATATCGGCCTATAGTTGGAGATATCGGAGGCGTCACCAGTCTTATTCTTTATTACTGGCACAACGATCGTATTGCTAAGTTGTACAGGTAAGTAACTATGACTTAGACATAGGTTAAAAATCATAGCAAGTACTCGCGGTAAGTGTACCCCAGCGTATTTAAGATGTTCTACGCTGAGGCCGTCGTGACCGGGGGATTTTCCCCTGATCATGTTCTGTATACTTCTCCCGACTTCTCTAGCGGAGAACCTAACAGGAGGAGCCCCGGTCACGGCTGCCCCCGCGCCGCTATTTGATGGTTCGCTATAGCCACCCAACCGCGAGTTTACATTAAAATGTTTTTGAAAAGCATTAGCTATATCCGTGGGGTCACTCACGCCCGCGACGCTCACCGGTATCCCCGATCTATGTTTTAATTTATTCGTTAATTTCCAGAACTTATTAAATTGTTTACTTTCATGACAAGATGCTAACATATCCATTTTAATTTTCTCTTGATTGTTTTGACAATATTTTAATTTAGTTTTAAAAAGATTTCGCGATGTACACATGTTTTCATAAATAAATCCCGAAGTAGGTTTGTTGTATAACAGCCACATTTGATAACACAGTCGCGCATCACGGTGAGCCTCGCGAACGTGTTTGTTCCACCCTACTACATACTTTCCTTTATGATGCTTTTTAACAGAACCAGCATGAGTGAGTTCGGCTCCCTTTTTCAAAATACAAATTAATTTACTATACAAACTATCTATCACCACGTGATGCTCAGGATTGTGACACATATTATCAGCACATTTACAAAATTCTGGAGGAAAATCTATTAGTTTTAAGTTGCTATTACAGTAATCAGAATACTCATTTATCTGTTCTAAATCCCTCTCACCCCATACAACTTTGTTACAAGAAATGTTGGATTCAATAATTTTAGGTTTAATTAGATTAATGTTACAATCTATTAATAACGGTATATGGTCCGACACGTAAACGCCATACAAAATAGACGCATTGTTCACTAGATGTTTGGCGGCCTCAGTGACAACACAGTGATCCAGCCAGCGGAGGGAACCGTTGGCGGAGCTAGTAAAAGTATGCGAGTCACGCGGTAGAAGTTCTGTATCAATGCAAGACCAAGATTGATCAATACACGTTAAAAGTAACTCACGTGAGAATCGTGTCCCTGGGTGCGCGTTAAAGTCTCCCAACACAAACACCGACTCCACTTCACTGCTCTCAATCACTGAGATAATCTCACTCAGACAACTCGTAAACTCAGTACGATTTTCGGCACAGTCAGTGGGCATGTACACACTAAATATTAGCAAAGACCGGTCGCCCTGCGCTATTTTAATACACACGATACGATCACTAGCACAATTTATTACCGATACCGACGCAAATAACGACTTCCTCCACAACAGCGCCACACCTCCGTACGGTCTACCAACCAGAACACCGGCAGATATGTCTACGGCTGATTTCCCAGTGTAAGCGAAGTCTCCATCAATGGTCGCTAGGAAGGGCACGTCGTGGGGCAGCAGCCAGGTCTCCTGCAACGCTATCACGTCGGCGCGTGCACATAGTTGACGAACGCAATCAGCTGATCGAGTTATATTTTTACAGTTGAATGTGCATATCTTAACGTTCGACATACAACCCATTATATGTTTGTTATGTTTTCAACACTATGCTGCTTATTTACTTTTGTTGCATTATTCTTAAAGTAAATAAACTGTCTAAACCGTATACCCTCGGGCCATATTTTGTCATCTAAAAATTTATTCAATTTGTATTTTGAGACAAACAGTTTAAAGGCATTGTATGGTCTTTCAGATTTCATATTGATTTTCTGAAGCTGCACTGTTTCTTGCGTCTTATTTTGTATGTAATCACAAATATCTTTTTCAGTAGTCTCTTTGTCAACATTAGTAATAAAAAGCGGAATTTTGGAATCAGCAGCCCTAAATTTAAAGTTCGCATTAGGGCTTGCTGTTCCCGTTTTTCCCTCGAACCGATTCTTAGACTTTTTATTTTGAACCAGCGTCCAACCATCTTTAGAACTATTTTTAGGCCATTCACCTTGCCTGAATACTTCGACCATAGTTTTATTATTCTGCATTGATGGTAGGTTTGTATTCTTATCATCCGTATTTTCTAAGAATGTCGAGTTAATCGGCCGTTATTCCACGTTTATCTGGCGCTCACTATAGTAGGTACTTGACCGTTCTGTATTATTTTTTTTTTTTATAAAATTAAGTTAGCTTCCGCACTTACGGCGTTCAAACGAAGATAAGGAGATTACCTTTATTTTTTAAACAATAAAAATCGTGCACTTTTTTGAAACAGACAGTAAATGAATTCGACAGTTGTTTACCTTTATTAATTTGAGTTGTACATAAGTAATGTTCCGACATTCGGAACAAATATTCCGAAAAAAAAAATGGCGTAAGGAAGTCTTTACTTTTCGTTTCTGTTCCTTGAACTTTAGGCATATTAGCTCTACCTATTCCGATCACTGGTAATAATATTTGAATAACTACATACTGCTATAATATTAGTTATTACTCGAATCAATAAAATCTGCTATGGCGGCTCGGAACATCTAACGTACAGCTTCGCAAATAGCGCATTAGTTTATTTTCTTACGTTTTTTGCAATTTGCAGGTCAGTGTCAGGTTGTATGTTGGTAGATTAAAATATGATTCGCGACCGTAGGTAACAAATATGGCTTTTTATTTATAATGTATGTCTGAACTAAATGAATTCCTTAATAAAAATAATTCAGCGTCAGTCAGTGTCCACAAGTATGTGCCCGACAATGTTCTCGAGAAAGACCATGTTACGCTGGACTAGGGATCGGCCTATTGTCGCCAATAAGCCTGATATAATGGTAATAAACCGAACAGCGCGCCGCGTAATGATATTCGATGTTACCATCCCGCATGGCGAGAACCTCGTGAAAGCTGAGAAAGAGAAACAAATAAAATATCTCGACTTGGCACACGAGGTTGTCGGCTTGTGGAATGTGAACTCTGCTAATATGGCGCCGATTGTCTTTACGGCCAATGGCCTGATGGCCAAAAGCCTGGACGAACATCAGTCGAGAGCCTCGCTTGGCGGTTGGATCAAGGACCTGATTCAGAAGGCAGTACCTACTCCTCAATATGACCCGCATTGTGAGGAGATGGAGATGTCTTGTCTCTGGAGCCCTAACCACCGGGAGCTTGGACCCTGCTCCCGACCCGGCGGACCACTATTTTTAATATTTTTAAATGTTTTTTTTTTATCAAGAAATATTTAAACAAGTAAATAAGATGAAATAACGGGCAAAGGACAATAATACTTTGAGTCTCAGTTCATTTAATCCTATTGAATGACTTTTTCATGAAATAGTTAATCAATGGGATTAAATGAACTTAGAGGGTTGTATTGATGATTTCAATTATTTTAATTCTGTGAATTCATATGTGTTACGGTTGTGAATCATATTTTGTTAAACACACAGGCTGACACTGACCTGCAAATTGAAAAAACGTAATACAAAATTGAATTTCGCGGGCTACCCGGCGGCGCA
The DNA here is from genome assembly GCA_964057025.1 of Standfussiana lucernea. Taxonomy (NCBI): domain Eukaryota; kingdom Metazoa; phylum Arthropoda; class Insecta; order Lepidoptera; family Noctuidae; genus Standfussiana; species Standfussiana lucernea. The sequence goes on from OZ059789.1 coordinate 25,257, forward strand.
TTTAGCATTGAAATACTCAAAAAATATATGATGAGGCATTCACCGCAGCGTGAAAATTGCGAGCTCACTCACACAAATGAAACGGTTCCGGCATCGCTAACTCGAGACATTTTTTGTTGTGTTGTTATGACTTGTCCTTGAACGCACGCGGCACGGTCTTACGGTGCGATGTAGCGAATCTATAGAAAAACAACGCCATCTAGTAGTATCTATGCCACCTAGCATCGATGCCACCTAGTATCTAGACCGACTCCTAGATGGCGTTGTCTCTGGCAATTACTGAGCCGCTGGTACTGCCATCTGTTGAATGAATGGAGGAAGGAAAATAGCCAGCACAATAGCCAGACTTAAGGAGGTGTCATTTCTTTGTATGGGATTGGGCATCTGTACGTAGTATTATATTATCTGTGCCCAGGGGGAGACAGAACAGGCACAACTTCAGTAAAGAAAGAGGCGCCATCTACATTATTTAACAGAAAAACTATTGATGGTTCTGCGATCCCAACTTTAATGCAAAAAAGAAAATCAAATAAATCAAGAGAAATAATTCTCTAATTTAATTTACAGTATTTTTCCAGAGATCAATTGTTAAATTTTTCATCAAAATTGATGTTAATATGATCAGTTGAAAAACATATTGAGCAGTTATTTAATTTAATGGCGGTTGATTAATTATTGCGACAGTAAAACATGGGCAGTAATAAAAAAAATAATTAGTCGGTTATTTTATCATACAATGTCAATTCTAAAAATAATTGAGCAGTCCAATAACTGAATGAGCGGTAAAAATGATGGAATGAGCGGTTCGATAAATAGTTCGGCAGATCATAGCGAGCGGTGACACCCAAACTCAAATTCATTGAAAAGAGAGGTAAATGTTCGTTAGTTGGAAAGACTGGACAGATTCATATAATTGGGCGAAACTACCGAAAGAGATTGTAATCATACCTAATAATGATAATGATAATTTGACGCATTATCAAGTACCTGCTGCAGAAGCTAAAGAATGCGCAATATTTGAAAATCCACCAGAAAATTTTGATGAGTTTAAAGAGCAATTTTTCAATAATGGGAAGTTATATTGCCGCAAAATAAAGAAAAATGGACTCAAGGAACATGTATTTGCGCAAACTTTTATAAAATTTATATGTGTAAACATATAATTGACCTGTCCATACGCTTGAAGTACGCCGTACCTCCAGTTGAAGCTAAAAACATTCCACTCGGACAAAAAGGGAAGATAGGCAGACCGTCGAAAGCCAAACCTGCTCTTATTATACAATAAGTTTATTTTAGCTGCTACTAAGCAAATTCCAAGTCATTTTAATTACTTAAGTATGTCTCGAATTACGAATAAAAGTTCCTATTATTATTGTACAATTTGATTTATTTAATTCCTTCAGTCAAAGCAAAAGTAATTTAATTTTTCATTATTATTTAAGTACCTACTGTTTTTAGGGTTCCGTACCAAAAAGGTAAAAAGGAACCCTTATGGTGCGACTTCGTCCGTCTGTCCGTCCGTCCGTCACACCGCTATATCTCGAAAACTAACCACCTCATTGTTTATAGAATTGCTTAGAATGAGATTTCTTACCAACAAATTCCGATTTATTACTGCCCACACGTAACCGCTCGTTCAATAATTTTTACCGCCCATTTGATTATTTTTCTGCTCAATTATATATTCAATGATCCATTTCATTATTTTTTATTACTCATTTTTGTTTACTTTACCGCTTAGTTTTAACTGCTGAACTAGTTATTAAACGTGCCATTTATAATTTTTAACTTACCAAAACCGCTATATGGATATATATTTTATGTTTAAAACATATGTTATATTTTAGTGGTTCAAAAAGTATGCTTCCATTAACACGTTCAGTGCCACCGACTCGCCCGGAGAGTCCACGTAAATTTTATTCCAGCGCCGTAGACTCGCCCGTCGAGTTCAATGTGTTTGCTATTTTTTTCCAAAATGCATGTGTATTTTCTGGTTAAAATGATACTGAAGACTAAATATACCCTAATCTAAAGAATTACGTGGTGGGCCGGGTGTGCAGACCCAGTTTATAATCGAAAGAAAATAAACTATTCTGCAATGCCTTGAACTCGCTAGGCGAGTTCACTGACATAGATTCTCAAACTTTTATTAATGAAATATCTATATGTACGGTTGATACTTTTATTTTCATTTTACCAAAAGTCACATTCACTCGTAAAACAACGGCGGATTGTGTTCTACATCTTGTAGGGGCTCGAATTTGGTGTTATTATATAGGCAAATTTTACCTTACACGCTACTTTATCACGCAATTGCCGACCTTATGTAAACACAATAAGGATAATAAATTGCATAGTTATTATTATGAAAAGCATTCCCAACCAATTCACATACTAACACGCAATTATCGAACTTATGTCAAAGTAATAAGGATTATGTAAGTGATTTGTGGAATATAATGTGCAAATAGTTGTCTATGAGCTATTTTATATTTATTATACTCGTACCAATTTTGTTATCATTGCTCTTGTGAGTCAGAGGAACTGTTTAAGTAACCATTGTTGTAAGTATTGCTCTTTAAACTCAACTCTCGGTCTATTACTTTAAGAGTTATAATTGAAAGAGGATCCCTTCGTATTGTTAAAAAATAGCCGGCAAAACAAAAGGCACCAGTATTTTTTAACATGAACGTGCTGGTTAGTAAGCAATAAAAGCACTGATAACATTGTTTTTTGCGAAGCTCTCATTGGCCAATCTTCTAGGAATGCACTTGCAAATAAACATTTCATTGAACCTATTGGGTTTCATTTTGTGAAATCATAAGCCCATTTTCTATAAACTATACTTTCAACAAATTCCTTTCTTATTGTTACACACAATCCTAGGAGTGCGAGCGAGTTCCGATATGTCTTTAAGTGTGAGCGAGCTTTGTAAATTTTATTTAAATTTTAGTGTTATGAACGACCCTTTCCTCATCGCACGCGTTTATCTGTTATCTATCTTTGTGACCTGGCTTTCGATTACTGGACCTGTTGAAGTACCTACTGTTTTAACCCCTGGCAAGCGTTTACTGGACTTTGAGATTCTTGTGTTTTTATTAATGTGTTTTGTGGTGGGCTGGAAATAAGGATCAAAAGTAGTCGCAGCTTGACTTCTGAAAATCTGTAAGTACTCTCTATTTGTGTTTATTTATTATATAAAAAGTTTAGTTTATTAGAATGTTAGATTCTCATTCTAAATATCTCCTTGAATTAAATATATTTCTAATAGTCCTTGTATTTATCCATACTAATACATAATATTAATGCGAAAGTAGATCTGTCTATCCGTGAGTCTGTCTATTAAAATTATTGTGATTGAAAGTTCGTATGGATGTTTCGTTTTTAAGCTAGAAACTTAAATCAATCGGTATGAATAAATATGACATTCAAAGCTTTCCAAATTTTTATCCCTGCATTTCCTTTTATAAAAGCCAAAGGGACTCATTGATTTGTATTTTAATGTTGAAAATATGTATTAAAGTAGAATCATTAATTAAAGAAATAGTAAAATAGTAATTTCGAACGTAATCAAAATGTAATTTTACTTAAAACATTATAATATAACAAATTGAATAATCATTACATATTTAAACGTTATTCGAAACTTCACAGTAAACATTTTAAAACTGTACTGTTTTTTAAACTATATTCTTAAAAAGCCCGTATCAAAATGTTTCCGGGTAAAATTGGTTTTTATTTAGTCGAATTGAAAACCTCCTGTTTATAAAAACAATATTAGATATTTAAAATATAACCTCAACAATAACCACTATTTATAAGATTGACAGTCACTGCATAAATTACGAAACAAACTTACCTTTTCTTTTATCTATAGTGTTTCTTGCCATTTTTATATGTTAAATTACACCGTATGTTAGTTAAACACTTTTTAATTGCGTTAAACACGTAACGTACACTGTCACGGCCACAAAAATAACAAAACATTGTTTTCACCCTAACGCTATGCCACTGAACTCGCGTGGCGAGTCGATTCAATTCGTGTTACAGCGCCGGCGACTCGCCCAGCGAGTCCAACGTAAAATGTAGGCGGCATCCGGGACAACATCGCGAAAATCGTAGTGGTAATGAAAGTGTTAAATCAAAATTATTTTGATACGCCATGGTTATGTAAAAAATCACAATACAATGCAAAAATCCTACAATGAAAATCACATAAACAAAAGTGAAATAACGGACAAATATTTATGATCACAGTAAAAATTGAGAACAAACAAGTACGCATGGAATTTGACACGGGAGCGACCTTGTCAACAATGTCACTCAAACAATACAAAAGCCTACAACTACCAAATAAAATTTTCAAAACTGATTCGAAATTGAGAGCCTACACGGGTGAAATTATCAAGACTGCAGGAGTAACATACATCAAAGGGACGTATAAAAACCAGACTTTCAACGGGAAGCTTTACATAATCAATCAAAACGTTGACCCAATTTTTGGCAGAAGCTGGATTAAAGAAATTAATATGAAAATTGCAGATTTAAGAGTTGTACGAACTTCAGAACAATCCTATAAACTTGATAAATTATTAGAAGAATTTTCATCAACTGTTTTTCGATTAGACCTAGGAAAAATACCCAACTACGAAGCTCTACAAATCTCAAAGAATATATACGACCAATATTTATAAAACCACAACGTATACCGTACGCTTTAAAGGAAAAAGTCGATAAAGAAATTGAACGACTGTGTGCAGAAGGGGTGATTACCAAAGTAGACCAATCAGACTGGGGCACACCAATAGTACCGACTGTGAAACTAAACGGGAGCATTCGACTATGTGCAGACTACAAGGTCACCCGTAACAAAGTCATCAGAGATGAACAATATCCAATTCCTATAATTGAGGATATATTTGCGGAAATGAACGGAGGCAAATACTTCTGTACTTTAGACATTACCCAAGCCTATCTTAATATGGTCATGGATGAAGAAAGCGCCCTTTTACAAACATTAAGTACACACAAAGGTACTTACAAAGTCAATCGATTGATGTTTGGAGTCAAAGTGGCACCAGCAAGCCTTTGGCAGAAATTTATGGATCAGTTAATTCAAGGACTAGACGGAATTCAATTTTTTTTGATAACATTATAATTCAAGGAGCATCGGAAGACCAACTTTTAACACGTCTAAGACAAGTCTTGCAAAAACTAAAAGATAGTAACCTCCGCGTGAACAGAGAAAAATGTAATTTTTTTAAACGTAATATTAATTACCTAGGACACACAATAGATAAAGAGGGTTTACATAAGAACAAAGACAAAGTCAAAGCCATCACGAATACAGTAAGACCAAGAAACATAAACGAACTACGAACCTTCCTTGGTATGGCCAACTACTACAACAAGTTTATACCGAACCTTGCCTCTTTAACGAGCTCTTTAAATGAACTACTAAATAAAGAGAAAGATTTTCACTGGATTTCTAAATGTGAAGAAAGCTTTAACAACATAAAGAAGGAGATTTTGAGCGACAGAGTTCTTATTCATTTTGACCCAGGTAAACCGCTGATACTAGTTACTGACGCCTCACCGATAGGCTTAGGAGCTGTTCTGTCTCACAAATTACCAGATGGTTTAGAAAGACCAATAGCATTCGCCTCAAGGTCACTCAACTAGCGAAAAGAAATATAGTCAAATCGACAAAGAAGCTGCGGCAATCTACTGGGGCATTAAAAAGTTTTTCCACTACTGTTACGGCAAGAAATTCGTATTAGTGAATAAGCCGCATACCTCGATTTTTCATCCACACCAGACATTTACCTGCACTAAGCACAATGAGATTATTCCATTACGCACATTTTTTATCGGGATTTGACTACGACGTGGAATACAGAGCTTCGGTAAAACATTCAAACGCTGACTACCTATCAAGATTCCCAGTTGAAATAGCAAAAGAAACTTCAATAGACCAACACTGTGCGTATCAATTACAACAGATCAACATATTAGAAATCCGACCAGAAGTTATAGCCAGTGAAACGAGAAAAGACAATGACTTAAGTACATTACTACAAGCACTACAGACGGGTCACTCATTACGACAGTATGGTTATGGTGATAATGAATTAACACTCCAGGATAACTGCATATTGAAAGGAACCAGAATAGTAATACCCAAAAGTTTACGTGCTCGTGTTCTTGATGAACTACATGCGGGACATATCGGTATACTTAAAATGAAATTATAGACATGGACATTGAGAACAAGGTAAAATCTTGTAGAGCGTGCCGATTAGACCAGAATCAGTCACCAAAAGCTCCTCTACACCACTGGGAACAAACTAGCGGCCCCTGGCAACGAATTCATATAGATTTTGCAGGACCTGTTGTAGGACACCAATTTCTAATAGTCGTAGATGCATTCAAAAAGTGGGTTGAAGTTTTTCCTACAAAGACCACAACGAGTGCATGGTGCATTGCTAAGTTTAAGGAGTTATTTTGCACATTTGGCACACCGTACACACTGGTATCAGACAACGCACGCCAGTTTGTATCACAAGAATTTAAAACCTACCTTACCAGCTGTGGAGTAACACATTTGACGTCAGCTCCGTACCACCCAGCAACTAACGGTCAGGCTGAACGTTATGTGCAAACTATTAAGAAAGCACTACGTGCAATGGAGGGGGAGAGGGGCAACTTTACGGATAAGCTCCTTGTGCTAAAAACTCGACTCAGACGCACACCAAACCCGAATGGCCATAGTCCCTATGGATTGATGTTCAGTCGGGATGTTAGAACAAAGCACGTGATGTTCAGAGACCCAACTGCTCCGACAGCGTTCAGATCAGAGAACACACCGCCTCTCATCAGAGCTTAGCTTAGCTTTAGCGTCCGTAGGTGATCGAGTGCAGGCCAGAGCCTACTCCGGCCAGAGACGAAGATGGGAGTTCGGCACGATAATGCGCCGTCTTGGCAAGCTACACTATGAAGTGCGAACTGACGGTGGCGTTATATGGCGCAGACACCTGGAGCAGCTGATGCCGGCCCCGGGAGTGCGGGTTTTTCACTCACTGTCTAACTTATGAAAATTATATTAATACATAATGAAAATAGTTAGACATATGCTGTCGCAACACTTTTTGTAGATAATGATGTGTTCTGCAAAGTCGTAGTACATTATTTTGTTCTTTCATCAATAGTTTTTGCAGCGCACGCGATGTAAGGAATTTTTTAGGCATTTTTTTTACACCTTGGGTTACATTATTGGAGTTTTCTTAAGGATCCCAAATTTTTTTGAAAATATAATATAGCCTATGTCACTCGGAGATAGTGTAGATTCCCAACGGTGAAAGAATTTTTTAGTTTCGGAGCCTATTCAATGCAAACAAACAATCAAATCTTTCCTTTTTATAATATTTAAATTCCTTTATTTACTTTCTTTCTTATTTTTTACATTTAAAAATATAAAAATAGTAGCCCACCGGTATCAGGAACAGGGTGCAAGCTAGCGGCGGTCAGGGCTCCAGAGAGAGGAACCTCCTAACAATACGAGCCGTGTGCAGGAGTACCGCTTTCTAAATCAAGCCTTTGATCCAGCTGCCTAACGAGACCCTCCCCAGGTCGAGGCTCTTGGCAATTAAGCCATTGGCTGAAACGACTATCGGCACAATGATCACCGAGTCTACTTCCCACATGTCGACAACCTCGCGAGCCAAGTCAAGATACTTGATTTGTTTATCTTTCTCGGCTTTCACGAGGTTCCCGTCATGCGGGATCTTTATGTCAACAATCATTGCGCGCCGCTCTGATCGATCCACCACCACTATATCAGGCTTGTTGGCCACAATAGTCCTGTCAGTGATGATGGATTGATCCCAGTACAGTGTGATATTGCCATTTTCGAGAACTGAGTCGGGCACATACCTATAGTACGGCACTTCCGATTCGCCAAAGATGTATTTTAGAGCAAGCTGCTACAAGGTTGTGTTGAGGCAAGTACTCTCCGTTAGCTAGACGAGAACACCCGGAGATAATATGACGAATTGATTCGCCCGGACGGTGGCATGCCCGACATAATTATGTCAACCGTGCCGTCCTTCACAATAAATCTCCGGTAGTTATTCGTCATCATAACTTCATCCATAATTGCACAGACAAAACCTTCGGTTTCTCCGAAGAGGTCGCCGGAACGTAGCCAGGCTACGGACGCTGACAGGTCTACATCGGGCCCATGCAGGGCCGTCAACAATGTACGGACCTTCCTATCCAGGGCGTCAAGTTCTGTTTGTGTCCATTTGAGTATGTCGAAAAAGTACATAAAAACCGGCAAGACCCAACCGTTGAAGGCACGCACCTTATTTCCGCCTGATAAAAGACTATTGAAAACTTTACTCAGGCGGCCAAAGAAGCGCTCCATCGACGATTGCTTCATGTCAGCTACATTGATGCCCAGCGATTCGGACATACCCAAATACTTGTAGGTTTCGGTTGCTGAAAGGGATCTAAGATTTATGGAATCCGAGAGCTGGGTTCCCACAGATCCCACAATCTCCCCTTGCTTTACATGCATGACCGCACATTTGTCCACACCAAATTCCATCGTGATGGCACTACTAAAAGCTTCAGTTACCTTCAGTAGCTCCATCAGTTGTAAATCTTTGGGGGCAAAGAGTTGCAGGTCATCCATGTAAAGGAGGTGAGATATAATCTGACCACCTCTACTCAACCGATAGCCTAGACCTGAATCCTCCAGCAGCGTGCGAAGAGGATTCAAGACTAGGCAAAACCAAAGTGGACTCAAACTATCGCCATGAAATATACCTCGCTCTGTCCTTATCGGCTCGCTATTCCTATGGATTTGCCGATCTCCTGGATAGCGAAGGACTGTCCTACATTGCCCCATATATGACATCAGGAAGGTGCGCAGAGTTGCATCAACTTTATACAACTCTAGCACCCTCATGAGCCATGTTTGTGGCACCGAGTCATAAGCCTTCTTATAGTCTATCCAACATGTCGACAGATCTCTTCGGGAACGGCGAACTTGTTGGCTTATGGCCATATCAATGAGGAGCAGCTCCTTAGTACCGCGGGACCCATTCCTACATCCATTTTGAGAAGCGGACATGATAGAATTATCGTCAATGTATTTGCTAATTTTAGCTCAAAATAGATGTAAGAACTTTATAGACTGTTGGTAGACAGATAATCGGTCTATAATTTTTGGGCTCCGCAGTACTACACGATTTATGGAGCAGGTGGGTTATACCTGTTGTCAGGAACACGGGCAGCGACCCTGACCATAAGGCTGACTGGAGCAGGGAGCGTGCGATCTTTCGAACCATTTGAGCCAAAAGTTGTGCAGCCCGTCCGGCCCTGAGGATTTCCAGTTTGGTAACGGACGGACTGCACGAGCTACGTCTTGGGGGCTGATAGAGATTGCCCCCATTTCTGGTACTGAATCGCACGCATGCTCGACCTCCCGAGTCTATTCACCCTCGGTATGGCTGACAGGTACCGACCAGATGCTACGCCAGAACGAAGTCATGACGTCATCATCCGGCAGGCGCGTGTCAGCCACACCTTGGTCCGGTCGCTCCCAAGCCCTATAAACCCACCTTTTATCTCTTCGGAATGTGCGATTCTGAGTGTATCGTTCCACCCGCCGCTTATACCTACGAATACGGTTTGCCCATGCATACACTTCTACTTCAGAAAATGATGCGCTCTGTGACACGGGAGATGTAGTCTCGAGGACTAATATCAGTCCCTGAGAACGCCCGTCTCACAAAGCGCATCACTCTAGGGCGCGTAATGCCCTCCCTGAAGCAGATTAGTTTGCCAATGAGTGCTCTGGTCCCACCAATACGTCGCTCAATCCTGTACTGCCATGCTCGTACGGTTGCCTTAGGTCGTGTAGCTCTGTCATCAGAAAATTTGACATGAGCTACACGACATGCCGCTACAGCCGCACAATACAGGATTGAGTGAGCATCAGTGAGGTCTTCGCAGCTTATCAAAATAGTTTGACAACTTCAAATCCAGAACAGCCACCAGCGCCCTTATTATAATTATATTATTCAGTAATAATTGATTCCGGTGTGCTAAGATCGGTATTGGTTGGAGCGTGCCTGAGGACATGCACAATGCAGGAGGACCGTGTTGGCAACACCGAACCACGAATCAGAACCTAATTTCAAAACATTTGTACGCCTTCTGGCATAACATAGCGAACTCTTTATTATACCATTATTATTGTACCTACCTATTACCTATGTTAAACAAATGAATAAATGACTTATGACCGAGTGAAGTTACTAAGAGCGGCGGTGAGGGAGGAGGTGACGCCGGTGGATACGGCGCGATTAGAGATGTGCCGTTGCCGGCAATATTGCTCAAAGTGGGAATATTGGTGGCAATATTGCCGGGAGTGGAAATATTGCTTAATTATAAGTCAAACAAAGTACGGAAACTATGTACAACACTTAAAATTAGCATTTACAGGCCATAATCAACATTATATACCATAAAACATTGTTTTGGGTAAAATTGCCAATAATGCCAGCATTTTTGGCAATATTCCCGGTATTTTAACGGCAATATTGCCCATGTTGCCGTACACGAAAGTGAATATAAGAAATAACACATAAATATTAAGATAAGAATTGACGATCGTTGTGTATTGAATAAAAGGCATAAATTCGAATAATTTCTTTTAATGTTGTACTTGTTTTTCATGCAAAATCACATAACAAAAACAACGAGTATAAGTATATAATATGGAAATAAAAAAGTGTAAATCTTTACAAATCTGTATCAAAACTACAAATAATCAACAAAAATAACATTATTTTAATATTTTAATGCACTTGTTTCGGTAATCCTTACATAATGAACCTTAATGATCCTTAATTCTGTTTGTCCTACCTTCACATTTTTGGATATTTCTGTTGTTTTCATTCTGTTTTAATTTGTTCTTATTCTGTTTTGTTTTTTTTTTTTTGGTTTTTCGATGTTACACTAGCTGTTTAGGCGCATAACATAGTGCATGTAGTGCTCTTCTTTAAGTGATGGGGCACTTAGACTTAAGTTTGAAATGTTATCCTATTTTTATGTAATAGTGTACTCATTGTTGAGGAGCCAAATTAAATAAATAAATAATCAGTAAATCACCGTTTAGAGTAACAACTTAGTAGTTTTTATAATCATTTTAAAATCACAGCTCTTGTTAATACTTATATTTCTAAATCTTAATAATAATCAGTCATTGTCTGTTCAATTATGGATGAAGTTATGATGACGAATAATTACCGGAGATTTATTGTGAAGGACGGCACGGTTGACATATGTCGGGCATGCCACCGTCCGGGCGAATCAATTCGTCACATTATCTCCGGGTGTTCTCGTCTAGCTAACGGTGAGTACTTGCATAGACACAACCTTGTAGAATCGGAAGTGCCGTACTATAGGTATGTGCCCGACCCAGTTCTCGAAAATGGCAATATCACACTATACTGGGATCAATCCATCATCACTGACAGGACTATTGTGGCCAACAAGCCTGATATAGTGGTGGTGGATCGATCAGAGCGGCGCGCAATGATTGTTGACATAACGGTCCCGCATGACGGGAACCTCGTGAAAGCCGAGAAAGATAAACAAATCAAGTATCTTGACTTGGCTCGCGAGGTTGTCGACATGAGGGAAGTGGACACGGCGATCATTGTGCCGATAGTCGTTTCAGCCCATGGCTTAATTGCCATGAGCCTCGACCAATACCTGAGGAGGCTCTCGTTAGGCGGCTGGATCAAGGGCTTGATTCAGAGAGCGGTACTCCTGGACACGGCTCGTATTGTTAGGAGGTTCCTCTCTCTGGAGCCCTGACCGCCGGTAGCTTGGATCCTGTTCCCGATACCGGTGGGCTACTATTTTTTATATTTTTAAATGTTTTTTTTTTTAATAGGAATATTTAAAAATGTAATTAGTAAGTAAGAAAAATAAATAAAGGAAATAATATCAGTCATTGATAATCACAGCGTTTTGTTTATAATTTATTACATAAAGTAAAATTAATGAATTAAATTCTTAATTAATCCACAGACAATTGATCTTCGTCTAATTCTGGTCTGAAATAGCTCAGTGGTTCATCAGAAGTTTCGTCGACAAAATCGAATTCCACATCGTCGTCACATTATTCATCGGTTAAGTCTTCAGGCGTTGGCTGTTGACTTAGATGCGTGTTTTGGTTTAGGAGTTTCCGATTATGTGCTATGAAGCATATTTTGCCGGCCCTTTCCGTTATTAGTTTATTTCTTTTAGGCGTGTGAATATTCGAAAATGTAGAAAAACTCCTTTCCACAGAAGCAGAAGTCGAACGAATAGATAAAATTTTCACCGCAGTTTTCCCTAAACTGGTGTTAGGAAAAAATAGCTGCCACCAATCATGATACCAATACAATTTGACAGGCAACATTGGCAATATTGCCAATGCTGCTGGCAATATTGGTATTTTATCGGCAGTGGCAACATTGGGAATATTGCCGGTAGTGGCAATATTGCCACCAGGCATATCACTAGGCGTGATGATCGCCCTTTTTTCAGCGAACGACCTCGACGCGAGTGCTTGTGCTGTGCTTACCTTTGCTTAATTTTGTTACTGATTTATTATAAAGTGAATTAATTAGTTTTTTGTCTAAAGGAGATCGAGCAAACTTCTATAGACTGTGGTCCATGAAGCTTTGTTGATTTTAGGATACTCAAATCACTTGAGTTTCAAGCTTTTCATCGCTTTTAAAAAAAGGTTAAAATAAGGCCATTAGTATAAATCGAATTTTTCCTTTTAAGCAATAAAAAAATTTTCCATTTGAGCAATAAAAGGTGGATTATACAAGTGATATTGACCAATAAAGGTAGTATCGAACCTTCGTCACTGCATCGCTGATAAACCTAAGCGTACCTACCCTTCACAACCATAATTCTTAAAGCATCGTGCATCGCAACAAAAACAACAGGCCAGTTTTTATGCGCTTGTTTGCGTGTCACGCACTCAAGCAAGCGCAGCTTCTACTCTTTGATTATATAATGTCTAGATGGAGCGTCAAGTGCGCGCAAACGTGTCAAAAAGTGTCAACCAACTATTGGTTCACAAGTGCTTGCCCGCTAATCAGTGCAGATCGTGTACACCTAAAACTTGACGACGTAAGTGTGCGGGGCACAAGAGAGTTTACGGTAAACGAGCGCGGTACTTGAGAGGTACTTTATACCTCTAAGTTCCTGAGGAACCACACTTGGTTCCCCAAACGTCATTACCGTTGAGTACTGAGGAACCATTTATGGTTCGCCACGTACCAGCCAACTTGAACCTTATTTGTATGATAAAATATGGCTCTGAATCGTTTGAAACAATTTAACCATAGAGCCAACGAGTAGTCGATTCAAACGATACCAAATACGTACTAAAAATAAACTGGGTAACACTAAAAAAAAAAAAGAAAATCCACATCTTTGTCGATGTCTCATTCAACGAAAAAATACTGTGAGCAGGAGTGATTTGTGGAGTTTAATCAAACGTCAACGTCAAATCTACAATACAAAGTCAACGTCAACAATGTCTTTTGTCCAACAATCTTGAAATAATGAATCTTTCAAAATAAACTTTTTATCTTACTGGCAGAAGAATTTATTTGTATTATTAGTAGGTCTCTTCGACTTATTGATTTATCAAGTGTTAACTATTTTTTAAGAAAAACACCTACCATCTATGAAATTAATAAGTCTATTTTTTTATGTGATTTATGGGAGAATTGTAGTAGCTGGTATCATTATTTACGCACACAAAGACATAGACGCATACTGTAAAACGACGCCTGCACGCACACATCAAAAAATCAAAATCAAAATCAAAAATGTTTTATTTCATTAATTACACGTTGTACATTATACAGTTGGTGGCGTCTCCTTTTAAGCATATAGATGCCTGTGCCAGGAGGCGCCGCTCTTTTATGTCTTACAATTAGTGCAACATGAACTAAACAAAAGTTTATGAATACACATACTTGAAAATGTTGACTCGTTTTCTTTGATACGATTGTAGGGCGACGCGGCGACGCTCTATCTAGACATTATATAATCAAAGCTTCTACTGTTAAACATGCGCGCGCATCACTGGTGGATTTCCCATCAAATGAGGGAAAATACCAGACTATATAACCACTTGACTGCGCATACAGTGCCCCGATGCTCGAAAACTATTAGTGTTTGGTCGCCTACATATAGGCTACGGTACTAGTAACCATTTTAGTTGTGACCAAGTATTAGACCTGTGTGCACGCTAAATTATTCCAATTTTTTAAACTTTTTATGCAATTATAACGCATCAAAATGCCTTCATGCGCGGTGAAGTGGTGTGGGAAACATTCCAAAACATCTAGTTACAAAAAGGATGGCATGACTTTTCACCGGTAAGTAAACAGTAAGAAAATTATTTTTGATTTAATCAGATCATGAGCGACCGCAGAGGTCTCGTTAAAATGGTGGTTGGGTGAAAGAGCACACGTTTTGATTTCCGCGTTGATGTCTTTTGGAAATGTCTCGTTCTTTCATTAGACAATTCTAATTCTTTTATCCCTTTCTTTCCCTTTGTGTGTTTATAGTAGAAACCCGTGCTGTTGCCTTTATTATCCGAAATTGATATCGACAATACTAAAATTTAAATTAATAAAAATGTTATTCAATTCAAATACTGCAATAAAATACCTATCTACTCTTAACCGACTTAAAAAAAAGGTGCAATTTATACGTTCAGTACCCTAAAACTTGAATTCGAAAAACATTTACCAAATTAATTCATTTTAAAAATCAATAATAACAGGATACAAGTTTTTTGTAATCGATTGTTTTTGATTAAATATAATTATTTTTATACGATTTTAATTTCATGAGTATTTTTCATAATGTTAAAATCCATTTTATCGATATCGACTGTTTTCCCTTAATCAAATAGATCAGCCCTAACGATATACACACCTATGCAAGTTGACCTTGAACTGACCAATTGCAGGCGCGCGTTCTTCCTCGTCCCCCGGCCCGCGGTAGTGAGTCGTGTACAGAGCGCCGCTGGCACAAAAATGTGCCACCAAACCCCGACCGAATTAAAACTCTATTTGTAGTAAAAATAAGTCTTAAAATCGTTTAAGACGAAGCTCTACGACGGGGCTCTAGAGGTTAAAAGAAATCGGCCTATAAGCTCTCTAGTGGTTATATACTCTATGGAAAATACATATATGATTTGCTTGTGAGATAATTTTCTATAATTTCTTTTAAATTCATTTAATTATGATTTTTTTCACATATTAGGAGTTTGTGCATATGAATTACTTGGTAAAATTATTTGTAATGAAAAAGATATTGCTATTGTTATTTATTCTTAATATTCTAGTTAAAAATTATTTAACAACAACATTATTATTATATTATATAAGGTCTATCTATATATAGCAACTTTTACTAAAGGATCAACCCTAAAATCGCGAAAAATAAAATCTGCTGTTCCATACATTTTGACGAGTTATGCGAACATAATTGTAGGGAACAGCTGTTTTTTTTTTAGATTCAGGTTTGGTTTCATAATAAAAGTTGTTCATAATGTTGAGTACAGTGACCCCTTACGAGATTTAGTGTATGAACAGGTAGCCCTTAGTCTCCTTTTATATTTTAACAAGTCATTATATTGAAGAATCATTATAATTGTATATTATCCAACACTACAGTTAAATGGTGGCTTGAAATCTCGAAATATACTTTTTGGATCATGATTAAACTTTTTTTTTTTAATTAGCTAACGCTCAAATGGGAAATTTAACATTCAATTAACAGGCAACCCTGTAAACATGACTGTCAAATGGCATTACATCTTTGGATAAAATTACACTTTATTAATTTAATTGTTTCTTTACAATATAGTTATTTAAAGTTTACCTACTGATGATAAGTAACTTTTTTAGTTGTTTTCAATCGTCCTTTGTAATGCCTTTACTCTTAAAGCGCAAATCGTCATTTTTTTCTGATATTTTTTTGCCGTTTTGACGCTCGAACTCTCTATCTAGACATGTGTATAATCAAAGGCGTCAGGTTCGGGCCCAAATTGAAGTCGGTGGGAGAAAGGTGATGAGTTAGAATTTAAATAAAAGATAACACGTAATAAATATATATAATTTATTTACATTAAACTATCAATTCATAATCTCACCCGTAACATGCCAGCAAGTATAAAAGTAGTCATCATTCTCACAAACGGCACATTCACTCGACAGTCTCAGTAGAGAGTCTACAGCTCCTCGTGCTCGGCCGCTACCTCGTCGGCGTCAGCGTCCAGCTCGTCGGCGTCGGCGTCTGGCGCGGCGTCGTCAGCGTCCGCGTCGTCGTCATCGGGAGCGGCGCCGGGCGGCACGCCGAGCGACTGCTGCAGCATGTCCTCCACGGCCTCCGCGAAGTCCACGGCCTGCCCCTCCTGCAGCAGGTAGCCGGAGCGGATGGCGGCCGTGCGGTACAGCGTCAGCGCCGCGCGCACCGTGTCGGGCGCGTCGGGCGCGTCGCGCACTCGCCGCAGCAGCTCCGCGATGAGCGGGTGGCGCGGGTTGATCTCCAGCATCTTCTTCTGCGTGAGGTGGTGCTTGCGCTGCGCGTCGTCGGCCTGCGACAGAACAGAGCGGGTGAGGGGCGGGTGAGGGGAGGGCGAGGGGTGCGGGCGGTGGAGCGAGCCGTACCTTCTGGTGCGCGTTGGAGAGCGCGAGCCGCTCCATGTTGCCGGTCCAGCCGAAGGCGGTGGCGGCGAGCGCGGCGGGCGAGCGGTGCAGGCGGCGCGACACGACGCAGCGCGTCACCCACGTGCCGAGCTTGTTGCCGAGCCACGTGGTGAGCGGCTCGAACTGCTTCTTGTACGATTCCAGGCGCTCTTTCTGTTGATCGTCTGTGGAACACATACCATTGTGTCAGTCCCGTCGCTCGCCGACCGTATGTCGGAGAGGACGGGACGAGGATACCGACTCTCTTCTAGGTCGAAGATCTCCTTGGCGATGTTCTGGAACTTCTTGCCGTCGTACTCCGGCAGCGAGGACAGGCAGTACTCGTCCACGGCCTCGGTGAGGTACAGCACTTCGTAACCGCGACGCACGAGGCGCTCCGCGAACGGAGACTTCTCAACCTGCATACAAAGACCAAGTCTGTTTACTGAGCTGGAACCGTATAGCGGGTATTAAATATTTTTAAATGCAACAAACAGTATGAATGCAGCAATGGTCTGGGAGCCGGCGGTTACCTCAGCGCGGCTGGAGCCGGCGATGTAGTAGATGTGGTTCTGGTTGGGCTTCATGCGCTCCACGTAGTCGGCCAGGAACGTCATGGAGTCTCCGCGCGACGAGTGGAAGCGCAGTAGCTTGGCCAGGCGCGAGCGGTTGCTGGGGTCTTCGATCACGCCCAGCTTGATGCTGCCGACAAAAACACTGTTAACGCGGGTTGCACATTCTGTACGACACCGACGCGAAGTCGGCTAGCCTCGTCATTACTGGGAGCAAATGTTCAATAATTAAACACACGTCGGGCGCTGGTTAGTAACAGTCGTGAACTAACTTGGTGGAGTACTCCTTCCAGAAGCCCTCGTACTCGGCGTCAGGGATCTTCTTGAGCATGTCCAGCACCTTGCGCACCAGTTTCTTCTTAATGATCTTGATGAGCTTGTGCTGCTGAAGCGTCTCGCGGCTCACGTTGAGCGGCAAGTCGTCGCTGTCCACGATGCCCTGCACAGACACGGGGTGAGTGAGTCCGGCCGGGCGTCGTCGCGGCCGTGCGGTACTGCGACGCCGGGACTCACCTGTATGAAGGCGAGGTAGTTGGGCATGAGGTCGTTGAACTCGTCGGTGATGAAGACGCGGCGCACGTAGAGCTTGATGTGGTCGGTCTTGGTGCCGTAGCGGTTGAAGGAGTCGGTGGGCTGCACGCGCGGCACGAACAGCAGCGCGCGGAACGTGACCTCGCCCTCGGCCACGAAGTGCGCCCTGCCACACGACTGCATGAGCTACGTGCACTGCATGCACTGCGTGCATTACATGCACTACATGTCGGCCACGGTTTTTTAAAAACGATTGCAAATTTGTCAGATTCAGATCAGCAGCATAATAACATCGCACCACACTTGTTTCTCCGAAGATTAGGCAGAGGTATACCTTTAGTACATCCACATTTCGCCATTAATGTCGCAATAATCATCATGTTTTAAGAAATATGCTATCCTGTGAGATCAGATGGTCAGTTTATATTTAAAAACATTATTTTTATTCGACTTGATGGTGGCAAATAATATACTAGACTAATTGAATGTTTGCCAAGTTGACTACCAAAACATATATAATCTCTCAGTGTCTTGCGCTATTGCCTAAAATAAAAGATCATAATAATAATAGGATCAAGTTGGAGTCACAGCACACTGTGTGCTGGCAGTCGTGCACGTACTTGGCGAGCTGCGGCGAGGTGTCCTTGGTGAGGCTCTTGTAGAACTGCGTGTATTCGTCGTCGTTGACCTCGTTGGGCTTGCGCGTCCAGATGGGCTTGTTGTCGTTCATGAGCTCCCAGTCCCACACGGTCTTCTCGGTCTTCTTGGTCTCGCTCTTCTCTTCGGTGGCGTCCTCCACCTGCCGAGAACATTCATTCATTGATTAACTGCTTAACGAATCAACACTCCACCTTGACGACAACAAGGCGCTCGGTGCGCGCGTACCTGCGCATCGTCGTCGGCGTCGGCCTTGTCGTCGGCGTCGGCGTCAGCGTCGGGCTCCTCCACGGTCTCGGTGCGCGACGCCCACAGGTAGATAGGGAAGTTGATGAACTGCGAGTACTTCTTCACGAGGTTGCGGATAGTGTCGGGCTGCAGGTAGTCGGCGGCCTCCTCCTTCACGTGCAGCCTGCAACACGCGACAAGTGCTGTGTGACACGTGTGGTGCGAGCGCGCGGGCCGCGAGCGGCGCGGAGAGGTACCCACGTGATGTGCGTGCCGCGCCGGAGCGTGTCGCCGCGCGGGTCCTCGGCGACGCTGAAGGAGCTGGCGTCGGACTCCCACACGTGCTGCTTGTCGGCGTTGTTCTTGGACACCACGGTCACCTTGTCGGCCACCAGGAAGGCCGAGTAGAAGCCCACGCCGAACTGGCCGATCATGTCGTTCATCTCCTGCGCCTCGCTCTGCAAGCATGACACGTACGTGAGGTACTGGTGGCGCTACGGACCACAGCGAGCAGTACGTATAGCGCGGTATGCGATCCGCGTACCTTCTCCGCGTCCTGCATCTTGGAGAGGAACTCGGCGGTGCCGGACTTGGCGATGGTGCCGAGGTTGTTGATGAGCTCGTTGCGCGACATGCCGATGCCGGAGTCGATGATGTGCAGCAGGCGCTTGTCGGGCTCGGCCTTGATGCGAATGCTGAGGTCGGAGTTGGTCTCCAGCACATCGCGGTCCGTCAGCGACAGCAGCCGGATCTTGTCCAGCGCGTCCGAGCCGTTCGAGATCAGCTCTCGCAGGAATATCTGAAACGACGCACTCGTTACTGGTGTGTACTGGCGCTCAGTACTCGCGTTCGCTATACGCGGCTGCGCGGACGAACCTCTTTGTTCCTGTACAGCGAGTTGATGATGAGTTTCATCATGCGGTTGACTTCTGTCTGGAAGGTGTAGTTCTGCGCGTGCTCCTTGATCTCTCGCATCTGCGCGACGCTCAGCCCGTCCGGCGAGATGGCCTCCTCCTCTCGTAACACTGCCTCAGCATCTAACGAAAGCAAATTCATGAGTTTGATGTGCTCAAGCGGGTATTAACGTAACCTTTTCACTATATTGATATTTTTTTGCAACTTTAATCTTATATAAGTCATACCCTAGTTTTTATCCATCTATTAAGGTATATAAATTTAGGTATATAAATAAACAACTAACAACGGGATGTTCAACAACGTTGATTTTCATCTTATCGTACGGGGCTTGACCCAAAACGACGTAGACACAAGCAAAACTTTACGAAGATATTGTGGGAAGAAATCATACGAATCTGACTATTCTGAAAAATTACAGACAGTATTACTGAAAAAGCATCTAATAAAGACGCAGTAAACATTATACACATAAGTATCGTTCTGCGGGCCTTAGCGACGGGAGCATTGCCGGTTCTATTTACTGCGTAGCAACTCGACATATCGATCCAACGGGACATTCGACGGTCTACTGTAAGTGAAGGCGCAGCTAACAGGCATGGCGGCGAAGGGCACCGAGAGCGTCGGCGGCGAGGGCGGCGAGGGCGGCGCGGCGGCCGAGCCCGGCGCGCCCTGCGACCTGCACGCGCGCTCCTTCAAGCTGCGCTTTGCCGCCCAGCGCGAGCAGGGCCGCTCCTACGTGTCGCTCGTGAAGCCCCTCGGCCTGCGTAAGTGTTGTCCCCGGGCTCGCGAGTGTCGCGTGTGTGTCGCAGCCGCCACGTGACGTGTGTGTGTGTCGCAGCCGCCACGGTGACAGGCAAGTTCTACGTGCGCGAGCAGACGGGCGCGGCGGACGACGCGGCCACGCGGCGCGCGCTACAACGCATCGAGGACATGTTCGGGCGCGGCCCGCGCGACAAGTACGACGCGCCGCTCACTAGCGCTCAAGTGTTCGTCCATGTCTTACTTACTAACCAACATAGCTCTATAATCGCTCCATATTTCAAAAACCATTCATTTTTATAAGTTACTAGTGGATATACCCGGCGTGTGCTAAAAGCATCGATTGCATGGTTTCAAAGTCTATAATGGATATAGGGTCATTTCGCCTGTTCGCGTCCATTTAGTGCAGTTGGCAAGTTTGACGTCGATAATAAAAATATCCCAGCACTAATTTCTAAGAAAAAATTATGTAATGTGTTCATTATATAGTCTATTTTGAGATTAACTTTCAGTTTTGTCCGAAACATCTTGTGTTTTTTTTTTAAATAGATAAACTTCAGAATTAGGCGTTTTACCCAGTTTGCGTCCACAAAATCCAAATTGCGTCCACCCGTGGACCATTTAGCGTCCACCAGCTTAGAAAAGGAATATAGGGGTGATATTTTTAAGAATTTGTAAAGAAAGATTGTATTTTAACAATTTCTTTGTTTTAAGAATATAAATATTAAAAATCAACATTATTATCATTAAAAACATCACTTTAAAAAAATTAAAATAATTCTTCTCAACATTGATTGAACTTAAAATTAGTAGGAAAATAATGATTGCACCTTTATGAATAAACAGTCATCAGTTCTGTTAATTTTACCCTAAAGTCACAAGGTATATTATTATTACTAAAGATCAGACTATTCACTACAGCTCTTGGTAGTCTAATGTATGGAAACACGATACAAGGTGGACACATATCTCCGATCGCATTAAATGTTAATAATACCGTTATATTTTCTTTTTCATTACTTGGCTTTATTTGGTATAAGTTTTTGGACCCTCTTAGACCTAAAACTTTTCCTGCCTTTGGACAAAGCGCAAAACCACTATCGTCCCCATTGAAAATTATTTTCTGGTCACTCAAAATATCTTTTTGGTGTATACTGTCCAAATATTCCTCTAATTCTCGTAACCACAATCTGATTGACTCTTCTGTGACTTGGGCTCTAGCTTTATTACTACCCTCCGCATTTTTCAGTGAGATTTCTTTATTTCTGGCCAAAATTTTTTCAAACCACTTTTGACTTGGGCGATCATCTTTGCAATTATTGAAAACTCCCCTTCTCGAATTATTTTCTGAACAGTATCAAACAATTCTTGCTTTTTCACTGGAAATCCACATTTGGAAATGTGAGAAGCCATTCAACTACTTTGTTTTCATCATCTACTCCTAGAGCTGGTTCTGGTCCCGGTTTCTTTACTCCATCTGGTCTGCGCCCACTGATTTGTCCAATATTGTGGTCTTGGGAATAGCATATTCTTTGCATATTTGTTTTATCGATTTATTCTTCTCTCGAATTTCATTTAACGCTTTCTTTAAATCGTCTTCTGTGCATGTTCTCTTTTCCTTCTTCTTTCTTGTCTCCCAAGAACTCATTTAAAATAGAAAAAATAAATAAGAACTAAAGAAATTACTCATTTCATTTAAAAATAGAATTATAAACACGTAGTCTTAATAAAAAATGTACAATAATAATAATCAATACATTTTAAATAATTTTTACAAGCAATTGTATTCAACGAAAATAGTGGACGCAATTTGGTTTACTATTATCCCCTGTAAGTATAGTTTGCGTCCATTGCGGACGCAAAGTGGAAGTTTTGTAGATTCAATGTAGTAATTCGCGTCCACCTTATTTTATTCGTTAAATATAAAAAACATAAGCAAATTCATAATTAATATTATTCCTTTTTTCATTATAAAAGTCTAGAAACAGCTATGTATCCTAAAATTCACATAAAACAATAAAAAACTTAACATCCAACGCGCCGCTGTACACTATTTTTTATCTAAATATCCCGCGTATACGCACTCCCTTGATGAACAGCCGAGACTAACTATTTTTTCTAAACGGGATTGGTTTGGCGCACGGACCTTTTGTCCATGTGTACGTGCCTCTTATATATTGAGGTATTAGCGGTAATGACTTTTCGTTTGATTGGTGTGTTAATTTACTTATTTTCGAGGATTTTTAAAGGCAGATCCGTAAAATGGACGCGAATTGGGCGATGGACGCGAACAGGCGAAATGACCCTAGGTAGAAACAATTTTTGTGTTTTATATATTTATACACCGTAAAATATTTTTCGTTTTAATCCCTTGGACAGGTGGTATAAAATACAAAATACTATTCATCAACAAGTTCACAGCATTGTATCTCTTATAATTAAAAAAAAGGAAGTGATAACGTAATATGTATGTGCAAAATGCATGAAACCGGCAGTAAGCGCCACGAGTTTAGTTACCTAAAATGCCTCGTGCGTCGGTGCGTACCTACTAAGGTCATTGATCGCTCAACTGATGTTCATACTTTTACGGGCTTATGACCGTCATAATTGTTTTGTGCCTAGGTTTTGCGACCTAATAAATTTTAAAGAATTACGCTTAAAGCGGTAAATGTAAAAATAAGTCCCTACAAGCAAAAAAATGTAGTCGTAAGGAAGTCTCCACTGTTCGTTTCTGTTCCTTGAACTTTAGACACATTAACTCTACCTATTCCGATCACTGGTGATCAATAACAACCGCTGCGAAGCCGCCACAATTGTCTGACCTGACGGTATTTGCGGGATAGGTATACCACGCAGTCGTAAAGACTGCATGTGGCGCAGTCGCGATCGCGTACGTATTGCACCATTAACAAACAAAAACACAGCAACAAACTCCAGGTTTTCTGTGTTCCAGGTTGGACTACACGTTATTACGAGACGACATTAGTTTCGCGCGACAAGAAAACAACGATACACCGATGACGTCTTAGAGAAACTGATTCGTTTACGCGTGCAGCCCTTAGCCCGGGGCGCGCGAGGAGCGCTTTCGCATTGCCAATCAAATGGGGTTTGGGGGCGGAGTCTAGTCTAGCATTGCTAATTTTTGTGAGTCAAAGTTGACTGCGCGCGCGCATCATTGGTGAAATGGGTACTGATAGTGTTGTTTCTTTGAATGTATCAATTAATCATATTTGAATGTATGAGTTTCGAATGGTACCCTAATGGTTCGCATTGCATTTTCACTAATGCGAGAATTGATTCGAGGTTACAAGGAAAAGTAATTTTATTTTTTAATTTTATCTTAACAAATCGATGTCGTGTTTCATGCACTTGATCGACCCTCCACGGGATTAAAACGATCAAAATTTAACGGCGTATACTAGCTTTAGCACTTTTCCCTACCTAGTACTACCTCCTTGTATTTTTTACTACTCGACCTACCTACCCACCTACTACCTTACCCTACCTACAGAAACCTTCCCTGACGTATGTAGAACAACTGTGCAAATTTTCATCAAAATCGGTTCAGTAGTTTAAGAGTCTATAGATTTCGAACATCCGAACAGACATTGATTTTTTATAGTAGATAGATAGAATCAGGCGCTGCTTTGCGGGAATCCATGACATTAAATGTTACGCAAAATATGTAGATATAATTCCGCGTAAAAGAACCAGGACTGGATGCAGGATGCACAGCACCACCCTCCCGCAAAAATATGCACATGCAGGAAAAGCATTAATAATTATGCCGTGCACCCATACCTATATTCGACGCGTGTTTCGCCCCTCCACGGGGCATCCTCAGATGTGTCGAGTCAACACACCTCCTGCATGTGCTTATTTTTGTGCTGAGAATTATGTGCAGTGAGGTCACGATAAAAGAACAATAAACGGAGATCACATTCCCTTCCCCGTACTCAGCACTCAGCGCCTTAGCTAACCGAAGAGCTATTGGTAAGTTCTAGAAGCTAAACGAAGCGAATCACGCGCGGGATTCAGGATGAAATGAGTGAATTTCCAAGACTCCGAGCTATGGTGACGCGTTCCGCGCAGGATTTGCCTTTGCTTTGATCATTAATTAGAATAGTGAGGGGCGCGTGCATGTGCACTTGTGCAGGGTGGGCTGGTGGGCGCAGTACGGCGCGGCGGGCGAGCGCGCGGACCGGCGCCTGCAGCACCACGTGCGGGACTCGGCGTGGCTGAAGGCGCGCCTGCGGGTGCTGGCTGCCGACGAGAAGCTCAAGAACCGATGACTTTTATGTTCTACCACTGTAGTTCTACTCCAGCAACTACGATAAATATTGGTGTGGCGGCGTAGCATTACAAAACATCGTCATTTTTGTGCTATATCTAAGTTTATATCAAAATATATAAACCTTTCGGAAAAATGCTCTATTCTTTTAATGATGATGAAATATCAAAATCGATTGTGGAGTTAATTCTAATTCTAGTGGAGTTAAATTGCCCAATATATTTTTGTAATATGTAAAAGATAAAAATGGTTACTGAGGGTTATCCTTAGGAGATAGACATTTAAAATCGCGAACTTATTTGTAGATCTATTTAAGATATACAATTCTGTAGTACATTATTTTGATCTATGTCGTAAGGTTTAGCCAGTGTTTGCAATGTAAGCGCACAAAAATACGTTTTTACAACATCACACATATATATGCAGGTATTTTACATATAAACCTTACTCTAGAATCACTTTGGCTATTGATGGAAACCGCATTAAAATCCGTTGCGTAGTTTAAAAGATCTAAGCGGACATAGGCGGGAAACGACTTTGTTTTTACCAAAGGTTTTTACAAACGGTGGGCTATATACTATGTAGAGATTATAATCTGCTTGATAACACAGTCTGAATATTTATGTTTAAAATTTGACAAAAATTACACTCTTTTTGGATGCAGAATTGCACATCATGCACACAGGCAAAGTGCAAACCAAAATAGCATGTTTATTTATGTGTACTGCTAAATAGCATTGCTTAAAATTTGCATGTTTTTGTACTTTTATAATGTGTATTCCAGGTTTTAAAATGCTCTACAATGATAAGCCGAATGGTTCAAATTCATTTTCCAACTTAACAATCATTGAATTCCAATCTACTAATTAAATTATCAGTGTGTTTACTGAACTAGATAAATAAGGAAAATTAATCCTTTATGATTATTTTATCAATTAATGTAGTACAATCAGGCAAAACCATGCTAGCATGACCGCTGGCCACTATTCTAGAATGATGATTAGTTAATGCCAATATGTTGCCAACGACATGCAAAAAGAAGATACCAATAGATATTCCTATTCTTGACAGAAATCTAGCCAGTCAAGTCCATTATCTTGTTTATAAATCCAAAAATGCAACTGTTCTTTCTCATAACCACAAGTGCAACGCTGTATCACTGTGTAAACTAATATTTGTACACCAATTTCATTGGTAGGATATAGACCTCGACTAAAATACACAAGACCTTCATTGTAATACCTGTGTTTACAAATAAAGATTGATTGATTATCTAAAGAATATCAATACTTTGCGAACTATGTTAGTGAAACTATAGGCAACGACTCTGTGTTATCACTTAATTCAAAATAGTGGTGAGCTCGTGTCCAAGCACATTAATGATTCTCAAAACCAAATTATAAAAAAAAATTATCACTGCTGTCACTGATTACGCATTCAAAGTAGATAGAATTCATTTATTAGGTCAGTATGGTCTACAATTTATTAATAACTGACATCAACTAAACTAGCTATACCAACAAGTATGACAGTAAGCGTTCCTAATGATATCAGTAGTGCCTCTGGGCGGGACAGTGTGAGCAGTTACCTGTGCGGGAACCCTCGCGCGACGCGCCCAGGTCGGCGTCCACCGTCACCTCCTCCACAGAACCCAGGCCTGCGCCCTCCTCCTGCGCCGCGGACCATCCTTAAACATTACATAATTGTAACAATCACAATGCATCATTTGGTTGTAGTTATAGAAATCGTATCTACCGGCAACCGCAGAAAATTTCAGTCGCCGCGACTAGACATGTTAAATGTTCTAAGAAAGTATACAGATTTTCTAAAATTTTAATGGGTCGTTAATTTTTTATATTTTATTCATTACAAATTTATTTCATAAATCAAAGGAAACTTTACCATTGGTTACTAAATTCCATAAAACAAACAGACGCGCTACGTAGACAAGACAACTCACCTGCCAGTAACAGGACGCCGATTACTAACAAATTAAAATACTTCATCGTGTCTTCCAAGACCAAACAACTCGTACTTAGTTGACTTTTTCTCTGAACAGATTTCACGAGCAGCAATACATTTAATCTAAACAAGAACCTCGGCGGCCCACGTTCACTGCAAGCATGCAAAGTCCGCTAGGCTAGCATTACTCTTGAAAGTGAGAATTGGAAATCGTTTGACGTTTCACATCAGTTTCACGTTGCTTCCCATTGGTAAGAAAATACCGTGATCTAACTAATGGACAAATAGCACTCACACACGCCGGTTTTTCAGCAAATAGTAGATAATGAAATACAAATGTCGTTATTTCATTGGTCAACCATCGAACATTTCCTCTGCCAACCAATAAAAGTCGTCTGCGTCATTTAACAAAATCATAGACACACTGGAAGTCTGGGTCTGGAGAAGGAAACAATTAAATAGTAGAGATTCTCGTCAAGATAAGAGATACTACAGGGTTACTGGTAACTCGACGTATTTCTTGCAGGACATCATAATAAGGTTAAAATGCAATAAATTAAGCCACCAAATGTTCTAGCGAAATTCAGTAGTTTTTGAGTTAATTCAATTTTAGGTTTTTTTATGAAAAATACTAGAATAAATCATTTGAAGCCAATTTAAAAATGATTTACGGCGCGACGGCAGTGTTTAAGTTATAATCATTGTTGATGCCGTAGCAAAACTTTGTTAATAATTAAACGTTCAAAAATGCTTAAAGCTTTGGAAAAGATCACTAATCAAACATTTAATTTTTGCTATCACTTCATAAAAAATGTTGTTTATTGCAAAAAAAAAATACTATGCCTGATCACAGATAATATAAGCTTGGTGTACAAATTACTAGGAAAATAATTATCCTTGTCTTTAATTATCAGCTATTAATAAAGCTTTGAAACGTAATACAAAGTCATGGATTACATTATGAAAATCTTTTTTGATTTAGTACAGGAAGGCGTACGTCTCATAAAAAGATTATCATTTGGAAAATTAAATTAAACAATTTCGTGAAAATTATTATTATTTTTAATCAATACCAATTTGAAAACTTTAATTAAACACATTTCACAGGATTTGTTCGATATACAGCCCTCGGTTTTGAATACTTGTTCTTATTCGCTGTTATTAATCTGTAATCCTTCTCAAAATATAAAAATAAATAAACAATAGCCTTATTGTCTCTTTTTATTAAAAATTATACTAAAAATAGGCTTGCGTTTGGCCGCAATTCGCCCGATGTGACGCGATGCTCCACCCTAGGGGAGTACTCTTGCCTAGAAGAAACCAGTTCACTCGAACTTTGAAGATTATAATGATCAGGAAACGGAGAAGCCGGCAGTGAATGGCATATACTGGCGGTTCGCACAATATATCAATGAAAAGCACTTTGTTCGGATTCGGTTAATTTTTAGAACATCGACAGTCTTGTTTTCATTTTAATCTTTCACAATAAAAGCGACTCGCTGGCATAGACGTTTCCCGTGGTTTAAGCAACGGCCCCGCCGCCCGACACAGGCCCACCCGATTTTTTTTCCCACCAACTAGATTATATTAATTCCATAGAGCATCACTAACCTGAAAAAATGTATTGACACTAATGACAGTGACAGCCAGCTGTTGTAAACAAAACGATTTTGAATTTGGTTTCGATGAGACGCGAAAACAGAAAACACTTGCTTTGTAAATGCTGAAAAGTTTGATTGGTTTTATTTTTGTAGAAAAATGGAAATCGGTACTTCACCGCGAGTGACAAGTTCTCGAAAACGAATTACATACAAGCCCAGTGGATGGCGTGTTCATCAGTTTGAAATATGGAGTGGTGAACTGATATGCAAAGCTACAGCGTTACGCGTGGAGGGCGCTCTGCTGCTGTGGGTGGGCGGCGGCGGGGCGGCAGAGCTCACTGAGGTGGCGCTGGGCATGCCGCCGCGCGAGCATGGCGGAGGCCGCGCCGCGCTGGCCAGCACGCTGCTGGGCGCGGAGGGCGCGGCGGCGGCGCTGGCGAGGCGGCTGTCCGCGGCGCTCGCGCGCCCCGTCTACGTGTGCAGCGGGCTGGTGTTCGACCGCTTCACGATGCCGCTTGTTGAACGCGGTCTTATCGCAGAAATTAAAAGCAGGCCTGAGTGTTTTTAACGGTTCAGTTCATTAAAACTTTTTGAATTTGATGCTTTGTCAAATCTAATTCGAATAAAATTGGGGAGCTAGTATATTTGAAACTGTTATGCTTTTGATTTCACCTTACTTAGTCAATGCACGTAAATGTAGACTACCTGATGCAACAATTTGATTCCATCCCTTGTACATAATGATAAACAGCAGCCGAGCCAATGAAGTGCAAGCTGTATGTGAGTTATTGTTACTAAGTATATGTACATATGATAAATCTACAGATTGTGCAGTTCGGATTCTCAGTAGTTTTATAAAGGACCATGGCAATTTTCTAAGAAATCTGGTTGTAAGGCTAACAGAATTGATATTATACATCTCAAATAGTAGTAGTTAATAATTAGGACTTCACTTCATACCAAGCTTCATACTAAAACAACAAGTATCTAAGTTGCAGGAGCACAGAAATACAGGCACCTGAAATATGTTGCCTTTTTATGTACTTTGCTAAAGATTTGACCTAATATTCAAACTAATAATTAACCTAGTTTTGGCCATGTTCCGGGAACCTCTTCGGAGAAACCAAAAATGAATAACTACCGGAGATTTTGTGAAGGATGGTACGGTTGACATGCCACAGTCCGGGCAAATCAATCAATCTGTCACATAATCTGGTGGTTCTTCTTCTGGTTCTCTGGTTCTTCTTCTGGTGGTTCACACTCCGGTGGTTCTTCTTCTGGTTCTCTGGTTCTTCTTCTGGTGGTTCACACTCCGGTGGTTCTCATCTAGCTAATGGAGAGTACTTGAATACACACAACCTTGTAGCCAGGATTATCCATCTGCAACTTGCTCTAAATACAGCCTTGTGGTATTGAAAGTGCTGTACTAAATGTTTGTCTGACCCAGTTCAGACAATATCATATTGTACTGAGATGAATCCATCATCACTGACAGGACTTTTGTAGCCAATAATATATTATAGCCCATAGAAATATACAAGAACTTGTTTCTTATATCTATGTTATAGCCTGATATAGTGACGACCCGAATGGCGCAGCGGTAGTGAGGCTGCCTTACGTTCATAGGGTTCCGGGTTCGAATCCCGGTAGGAGCAAGTGTTTGTGTGATAAGCATAGACATTTGTTACCGAGTCATGGATGTTTATATGTATAATAAGTATGTATTTACAAACAAAAAGTATCTATGTAGTATATCAACTATCTAGTGTCCACGACACAAGCCTCGTTGCTTAGTGTGGCACTAGATGGCGCTGTGTGTAATGTCCAGCGATATTATTATTATAGTGATGGTGGATCGATTAGAGCGGCGCGCAATGATTGTTGACTTAATTACCAAGAGCCTCAACCAATACCTGAGGAGGCTCTTGTTTCAGCTGGATCAAGGGCTTGATTCAGTAAGCAGTACTTCAGGACATAGCTCGTATTGTATTATTATTCATTACTTCTAACATAGCAAATAATCTTCAAATAATATTGACATACATAAAAATATTGTACACCCCATGGGTATGTTACAGTGATACAATAATACTAATTGTAAGAACTGTCTTTTCACCTGTGACAACCAATAAATAAATGAATTATGAATTATTGTTAGGAGCTTCCTCTGTCTGGACGCCTGTAGCTTGGGTCCTTTTACTGATACTGGTGAGCTACAATTTTTTTATAATTTTAAATGTTTTTTAGAAGGATATTTTTTTTATGTCCTACTCTTTCTGGCTTTAAGTTTGTTTGCAAGTAGCCTTCTTTGACCAATCCGTTGAAATTGAGTCCAGATCGTCACGCCAGCGTTTTTGAGCCCGCGCCAGCGTTTTTGGCACCCACTGTGTGACTGTCTTCGTCCATCTGTCTGGCTTAAGGATAATATTAAAGGAATATTGAGAAATGTATGAAATTTGTAAAGAAATAAATAAAGGGAATATAATAAAAACCTAGTTTAACCTTTAAACAAAAACGGTTTACTACTAAGGGGTTCCGTTACACAGCCTTGACAGTGCTTAGTCGATTCTTGGACTTCTCTGGCCTAGTTTGGATTAACGATGGTGTACTTAGCATAGTTTATTCCTACAAAACGGCACGGAAGTGACAAACATCGAAGGAGTCGAGTCTTCGTCTTCGTTTGGCTTGTCTGCGAAGAGTAGCGTTAGCAGCCTCCGCACGTTTTTAATCTATTGGAAGGTAACGAGTACCTTAGAAGCATAAAACAGATTGAAGCAAAAGAAACAAGTTGTGGAAAGATACAATTTTAAAAAGATTAGAGGGTTCTTTTGGCAGTTCTATGATAACATAATATGTGTAGGTACTACGCAAGCAATTTGATTGTACTGCATAGAATTGGCACAATGTTCTCAACATGATCTGGTTTAAAAACAACGTCTGTTGTAGTCAAATCTTCGACAAAAAACAGGAAATTCTAACATTTTCAATTGGGCATAGGCGCGGATACAAAAATGCGACATATCACCTTCATCCACTCATGTCTTCAATTATGTGTGGTAATAATGATAAGGACCCATTAAGAATACAATCAATCTTATATTTTTATTTGGATAAACTTGCTTATACGAATGTGTTACTTTGTAATCCAAAACGAGGTAAGTTCTTAGGTGAGCTTAAACTACCTATGTAAAACATTTTCATCACATCTGTTCTCAATTTAGCCACAGTGTATTTGTTAACATCAATAAAATTACAAAGTTCCTTATGCCTCATTCTTTTTGGTACTACGCAGGTTTGTGTTGAGAGACATATTGCATCTAAACTATAAACACAATTATAAACAATACAGTGAGTGCTACAGTAAAGAAATAAAAAATAAAAATGCAGTGTCGACGTCCACACAGACCATACAACCAGATCAAATATCAGTAGAAACTCAAACGGAAAATAATTTATTTCGAAACTGAATATAATTTTACTATACTACACAGCAATATACAAGGTATAAGGTCAAAAATAAATGATTTGGAACTGCTAGTTGACTCAAAAGAAATCAACGTTCTTTGTCTCAGTGAAACTTTTTTTCGTGACCAGAGTGCAGAAACTACAGTTGACAAATATTAATTATAAAATGGGGTCATATTTTTGCCGGCAAAATAAATCTCGAGGTGGTGAATGTATTTATGTAAAAAACTCGATTAACTACAAACAAATTGAATGGTTATCTGAACTATCGGTTGAAACCCATTTTGAATGCTGTGGTATAATAATTCCAAAGACAAATTGGTATATATTGTTTATGTATAGAACACCTAACAGCAACTTTAATCTGTTTATTGAAAAACTTGAGTTATTATTATTTACACTAACCATTAGATTGAGATCCATAAAGAAAAAAATATTTATGCTAGATGACTTTAATATCAACACACTTTGTAGGGGACGCGACTAAGTGGTACCTGGTGGTATTCGCTACGGTACTAAGTTAAACACTCGATCAACTTAAAAGGGTTTATTGCTGAGAAAAAGATTGTAGACGTGTTTTAGTTAGTAAGTACCAATTGTTTTATGTTATTTTGTTATGGATCTCGGGTCTGAAAATAATGATTTATTTATTTTATTTATAATATTAGTAGGTAGGTATAGATTTTACTTTGTCGACTTATAACAGTTTCAGAATGAATATATACATGATATTGAACAAAGCACAGCAGATTGTGTTTTGATGATATTGGACTCCAAGAACTCGAAAAATTTTGCTGTATTTCTCGGATTTGTAAAGATTTTATTATTACCATTCATACAGGTAATATTGTCGACATAATTACGCATAAAAGTTTCTGAACAATTATGAGACCGTAGAATGCGAGAGTAGCGAGCTCGATAAACAAAGCATAGCCTTTTTGGCTACGCCACTGTTTGTATATAGGTCCACGCACGAACACAAATTAATTTATAAACCTGTAAAATGTTAGCCTGTTTCATTATGAAAATGACAAGTGTGTATGTTTGAATCAAGGGCGTCGGTCGCACTTTTGGGCCAGAAGGGCGCAGAAGGGTGCGAGTAAAAACTGATTTGTAAGGGTTAAGTTAACTGTTTGCAGCGGAAGCTCTTATAAGAATCTAAAATTCAATAGCCACTTAAAAATGTTAGCACCTCGGATTGGTTAGATTTTCCACACTAACTTTTTTATATAATATAGAAAGAGAAGTTACAAATTTTTAAGTAACTCAACACAAGTTAGCTTTTCTTTAGTCCTTTTATTCAGAAATAGGGATCGACAGCGATTCGACTGAGGGAGACAATTTTAAGAACAAAAGGAAGAAACTAAGAAAGGCTCCAAGAGCGAGTGAGGCGTGCTAGAAAATTTTAAGACCCTACCATGTACTGTTTAGAATAGTTCGACCCTTCATACAGGAGTTACTTGGTCGACTCACTAAGGTTAAGAGGCAGTACGCTGCAAGAGCGAGCTCGAAATTTTTTTGACGCCTTGCCTAGGAATGGTTAGAATTGTGTCGATCCTTGATATAGGACTTCCTTGGTCGATTTTTAGACAAAGCTGAGAATCAAGACCATCTGGAGAGCGAGCTCGAAAATTTTAACACTTTATCTATCTTGGATAGGTAAGAATTTTTTCGACCTACCGGAGTTTCTAGAGAAACTAGAGTGCAAAAGCGAGTGCAGCGAGCTCAAAAATTTTTACATCTTGCCTCTAATAAATTCAAATAGTTATCTAATTTGAGATCAAAATGTCCACATGGTCCATTTTTTGCAACCTTGTGTACATATGTATGGCATAATTGCCTATAAAGGCCTCGGGGCAAGGGGCTCCTAATCTATTTCAGCCTCTGTCAATCATGTGCAAGTCCACTATGAGTGCCAATCCAGAAGCAGCAAAAAAGAAATTTTGTGATATTTTTTTTTCATAGGATTTAAAGTACGAACCGTGCGCGTTGGTTTAAAGAAAATGTAGTAAAAGTACGAGTACTCAGATGCTCATTTTTAGGCTTTTTTTTTTCCGGATGGGAAATCATCAAATGACTTCTCCCGCTCTGGGCTGAGCGGGAGGGAGTGTCAGACTTTTATTGACTAAAACCCACCCATGTTCCTTCATCGCCCTTTGTGTTCCGGGACCGCGGTATCTCTTTCGAACAACCCGCAGCACCCGGCAGGCATCGGCCCTTGCGGGCCCCTTCCCTATGCTGACATCTCTTTGAGGCGCGCGTGGAACACGAACGCGCCGTCGAAACGGCCTGTCGTCCTAAGACGGAGGGACGGCGAGCTAGCCCATAGCTCACCGTCCACAGGCCCGCGTCTACGGTGGACGGGGGCCACCACGTGGCCCCCGACGCCGGGTGCGTCTCGCGCGGCGGCTGGGACGTGAGGAGGAACGCTCTCTCTCACGTTCCGCCTCCTCCTTTGCTAGCATGACTGCTTTGCAAAAGGAGGTGACGGCTTCCCATTCCGTCTCGCTCCGGACCATGGCTCGAACCAGGGCCGGACGCGAGAAGTCGCCGCCGCCGATCGCCGCTGTGAGGATACGGCGTTGCTCCGCCCAAGCGGGGCAGACCTCCACCGTATGCTCCACCGTGTCCTCCGGTCGATCCTCGCAGTGGAAACACCCGGGCGTCTCCTCCCGCCTGATTCGGTGCAGGAACCTCCCGAAACAACCGTGTCCGGTGAGGACGCCGTGGCGCCTCTCAAGCCACTCCTCAAAGAGGGGACTTATCGCCACTATCGTGGCGTGCCCTGCACGGGGTTGCGACAGTCGCTCTCTCCATGTCACCATGAGATCGGCCCGGAGGTTTGTCCGCTGAGCGGCAATTAGCCGTGGCAGCGGAGTAACCCCCCGGCGAAGAACCTCCGCGCGCCATTCATGTAGGCGCGCGAGGACTATCGCCTCCAGATCCCATGGTGGCAATCCGGCTAGGAGGCTCGCCCGAGATCGTGCGGAACCCACGGACCATCCTTATGGCTACCACCTTTTGGGGCGCGTTCAGATAATGGGCGGCTCGCCGCCTCAAGGAACGCGCCCACACCGGGGCACCGTAAAGGGCCATGGACCGCACGACCCCCGCATAGAGCCTCCGGCAGGAGACGTTCGGCCTCCCCAGATTGGGCAGGAGCCGCCTGAAGGCAGCCCCAGTCCGTTCCAGTTTAGGGGCCAAACGTCGGAAGTGCCTCATTTTTAGCCTTAAAAGTACTTTAGTTTGAGAGTGATTCCACTGTACTTCAACTACAATTTATTACGTACTTACTAATTCTGTGACATCAGGCAGGAAAAGTTATAATTTTAAAAATCCTGAGCCGCTTGGTGGGGCAGTTATCCCCCCTGGCGAAGCCCATGCACAGTGTAGAACAAGCGGCGTAGAACAAGCCGTGTGGACAAAAATATTTTTTAATGGTTTTGGAAGTATTGTAGCGGTCATTGCTACACCGGCATTTAAATGTTAATTTTAAACTTAAAATCATAATAATTGTAAACACTTCACAGTACATGTTATTCACCCGTTGCACAGACCTGTCAAATACGAACTAATGTCAAATTACCATAGACATCAAACTCAAAACACGATCATTGTCTTTGGATAAAAACTTACATTTATTGACAGAAATATATCTACACATTTATTTAATCGCTATACTTATATCACATAAAAAACCTATTTACAAATCTACCAATATTAATAAATATTTACACTGTACAAAATATAATCAAACATTGTAATATGCTGGTCGCCACCTTTCCGAACGCAACTTCGGGTGCGCTCGGCTAGACTCGGCCTCCGTCGGAGCATATGACTTGCTATAAAGCAATTTAGCATTGTCATCTTAGCTAGTACTCGTTCGGGCCTCTTGATCAGTACGCACTCGAACTCGCTACTAAATCTAGACTTACTTCATAGACCTAGACCTATTTTATACATGTCAAGTAAATTGTCCTCCGTCGTCTTAAGTTATTGTAATAAAAGGAAGTGTAGAAACTTTCATAATATAGAAATATTAAACCGGACGTCGTTTAATTCACCGATTTCTCCATACACTTCAGTATATCTATAAATTAGTTAATTATATAGTACTACTAGCTGTTGCCCGCGACTTCGTTCGCGTGGAAATTTTGATGTGTATATGTGAGACTGCCTCGTTGGCCGAGTGGTCGCAAGCGCGCCTGCGAGTCTGGAGTTGTACCCAGTTGATGGCAATAGGCTCGCCCCTTATATATCGGACTTCAACATAGCCGGCGAAATGTGGATGTACGATTAGGTACACCTCTGCCTGTTAAAATGTTATGTTATCAAGATTATGTCTGGACCTTAAAAGAGAATAGTCTCTTTTTGAAACAAACTCAGAGGTCATAGGACCTCTGAGTTTGTTTCGGCTGTTCTTCTCAAAGTAGTCACATACGAAACACCGACCTCATATAGTTTTAAAAAAGAAGATGTGTAAAAGTATTTGTAAAAACCTATTTGCAAAATAAACATCATTTATCATTTATGTGTGAGAACTGACAGCCTGATCAAAATGTGATAATGTGGGAATTAATGCCTGCAACTTGTAAGGTTTGTCCCTGGTATTTGTTGATCGTCATTGTAAAAGCCAATTTTAAGGGAAATTGCAACCTATGGCAAGTTATTTGGAATAATGGGTATACGGGGAATTAAAATGCTTTCTCCTTTAACAGATCCTGTAATAATGGTGGCTTTTATAATATTACTGCAGCTCTGCGATACGAAGCCTGGTCCCGTTGGACATTCTAGGTGCATCAAGGTTTCGCATCAGCAGAACTGGAACTCAACTTAAAGCTCCAGCTTGTGGGACGGCGCGCCCGTTAACCGGAGTTGAAAACAGTACTATCCTCATTAGCCATCACAGTGTCTATGATGCATACTTTTGAATCGCCAATGATAATCTACATATATATCGACGGTCTATTTTTTTTATTTTTTTTACTAACCCACTCGTTCTTTGGCGACAATAGTGCCTTCTCAAACAACCACTCTTCATTATTTATATTAACCTAAAAATTGGTACAAAACGTGCATGATAAGTTCATCCTGTGTAGCCACTGGATGAGAAAATTCAAGTAGAAAAATACGAGTAGACTTTTCCCATCTGCATCCGATTCCAGACGAATCTCTCCCATTTTCAGCAGCTTAATCGCAAATACACCTTATTCATGGTCGTTGTACAGTTGGACGCGCATGTTGCACGTCAGATAGGAGCATTTCGATCCTGGACACAGTGGCGACGCTTTGAGACATGCGTTTATTTCACCCGCCGATGTACCCCTCACAATAACTGGCAGTGTCTGTCTGAAGTCACCTGTGAACAAAACGACTACGCCGCCCATCAGCGCCTGGTTGCCACGGATGTCCTGCAAGCTGCGGTTCAACACATCTAATGCATGCTTGTGCGACATTGTGCACTCGTCCCATACTATTAACTTGCACTGCTGCAAAAGGACTCCCCGGCCGCTGTTCTTGGTGATGTTGCATATTGGTGTATATTCGCTTGCCATCACTGCGCCCACTGTCTGGAGAACACGGCGCGGCATACGCTGGCCGAGTGTGCCGCGTGGGATGAGCCGCGCTGTACCCTCGGAACAGAGGTAGGAGGAGACCTGTCGCTGCCGACCGTTGTTCGCTCTATGGTCGGCAGCACAGAGTCCTAGATTGCGGTGATGTCCTGCTACGAAACTATCACAGAAAGTAGCTGTGAAAAGGGTGCGGGAGACGACGAGATCCCACCCATTCCGCAGCAGGCGCACCGAGCGTCGGCAGGTCCAGGGGTGACGGATTCGGAGACATCCATTGCATCCCACACATCACACTGGACCCGAGACGGCGGCGCGTAGTGTACCACGCGCGTCTCTCTTGGACGCAACGGGGGGAGTTTTATACGAGCTCCCCCCCGGAAACCACAGTCAGAGCCATATTGCGGTTCTCGCGGAGTTGGGCCAACAGAAAATTCAACACAAATGCAATGTGTAGGCACAGTTGGCGCAGTGGTTGTGCGATTGACTGCTGCGCTACGTGGCGCCGGTCTGAAATTTACAACGTAGTGGATTAATAAAAAAAAAACACTTAAATTCGTTTTATTATCCTATAAAGAGATTTTTTTGGTAGTGTTTAAATTTATCAATTTTCATTTGGTAATTTATGAATACCTAACTGTCTTTTAAATGGTTAAAAAAAAAAACTGTTTACAAAAATTAAACTATTTTGTAATGATTTGAAAATCATAAATAATTAAAATAAAACAAATACCTATTTACAAAAACTGGATCGACCTCGCGAACCATGTTTATTCGTTTTGAAAATCTTATAACATTAAAAAAACAAACACAAAAAGTGGATACTGACTGCGATTCGAACCTGCAAACTCTGGTTTGCAGAGCGGTCGCTAAACCGTCAGGCTACTTACTTCGGTGACAATTGGTCTGAAATAGCCGTTCTATTCTAATACATGTTATGACAGTTGTCAGTTGTCAAACAGTTGAGGAATATGGACACAATACAATATTGCTCATCCCCCTAAGTTATTAGCGTGAAAATATATAGCCTATGTGCTATTCCAAACTATAATCTATCTCTGTGTCAAATTTTATCCAGATCCGTTCAACCGTTCTGGCGTGATTGAGTAACAAACATCCAGCCATCCAAACTTTCGCATTTACAATACGCTAATTATATACAACCTTAGACTAACATATCAAATACAGAAATTATAAATCTAACACTAGACGTATCTATTTACATTCAAACTAATTCTCAATACCAGAATCATCGGATTCAAAATCCGATGAATCCGATAGAAGATAGTCTTCCTGAGTTTGTGGAGGTCTTGGTTGGAGTTGGAGTCGAGGCTCTATAGTGGGAGCTATGATGAGCTAAGACCTCCGCGCACAATTTATTAGACTTTTTTTTCGGTACTTCCCGGAGGCTGTTGATCAGATAATCAGACGTTAAAATCAACATATTGAGCAAGTCTCTATTCGTGGCAAGACGAGAGCACTTTCTGGTGTTGTGCTCTCTAAACCTCCGGCAATCTTTGTTTCTCGCTTCTTGGGCTTCCTCAGAAAGCTGCCCTATTGGAACTATTGCCTTCTTAATCATCTCTGTACTGTGAATAAGCAATTGCACAGTAGCAGGCATGTAGTTCCACGAGTAGAGACTCAGATAAAGTCTTCTTGTCTCGAGATAAAGCTTTTTGAATTCAACAAGATTTATTTCGAAGCCAGAAGACAAAGTCCTCAACAATACATCAAAGTGTTTGATGATTGTAACATCCAATCCTGTGATTTGAGCACTCAGTTCGGGGTTCCCGAAAAAACGTCAAGCTGTGTTTCCATAATTTGTGGAACCAAATCCTGGCTTTGGCTTGTCCACAATTAATCCCATTTCATGCTTGAATCGTTGTTTGATTTCGTCTGATCGTTGTTTTACACTTGCTTTTTCCTCTGAAGATCTAGCTTGCCATTTCTTAATATGTAACTTGTAACCAATGCGTAAAAAGCACTCAAACGAACGAATCCAAGAATGTAATGTTGACAAACCAAAGCCAAAATTATCCTGATTGCTACCAAAATGCCTTCATTCATCATTCATCATTATGGGAGTAGCCCCACGAATATCGCATTTCTGCGATGAATGTGTCTCTGTCAAAGCGTTGCACACTTTTCCATATTCCAGTCATAGTCAGCAGAAGCTTGTGCTTAACAGAAATTTCAGAACCATCAAGATCACAAGATGTAGGCTCCAAGTTGTTAATTGTTCCAAAACCTTATTTGTCTCGATTTTTGTCATTTCCGTAGTTTCTTTGGCAAAAACGAATTTAATTAGACGACAAAACATCGTCGATGACGGGCGAGGATTTTGCCAGATAATGTTGTTACCTTTCGTCGATTAACCTTAGAGGAAGGAACGAATAAACAAAAAGGAACTCATCAGTGTCTTCGCTGTTCTCAAATCTCTGCTTGTAAGCACTATGACCGGAACTTCCGTCACATCCCCATTTCCTTATAAGAGTAAACGATGAATTGGGTATTAGATTGGGGAGCACACTTGTGACAACTTCTCTCTGAGCTTCTACAAAACGTTCTGCTGTTTTATTCAAAATAGCTTGTAGCTCAATTTCTGCTCGAGATTGTGTCACAACAATGTGCTCCTCGGAAGGATAACACGCTTTTTTTGATTTAACAATGCAATCATATGATGGAAACACGTGATGATCGACTTTCATAGTCTACTTCCTAGTCTGTCTGTATGAGTGAGTTGTTGATTTTGAATCAATATAATACGCTAATACCTCGTCACTACTTAGCGATCTATTATTTTGCACAGCATTTGGTTGTTGAAGGCTAATGCATGCACTTGCAGAAGCTGGATTTTCACCAATGTCCTTTATAACTCTGGCAACGTTTTTATGTCGAGTTGTCCGTGCAGCTACCTCTGCAGCAGTCATTAATGCCCCAACACTCCGCGATTGAACTAAATCAGTAACTCTACGTTCCTTAGTTTTAAAAGAAGAATCTTCAAAAACTTTTTTAGGTCTTCCGGGTCGAGAAAGGTCAGCGGATGAGATAGAAGGTTGTGGTTGAGTTGATCGCATGCAGAATTCTATCTTCTCGCCTTCCAGCCACAATTTATTCTTATTCAGGAAACGCTCTTTAGACTTTCCTGAAGACACCCACTTGGTAGCAATTTTCGAAGAAACGCTGGCTAGTTTCATATTAATTTCCCTTTGAAATTCTTCAGTGATGTCAGAGAAATCACATTTAGACAAAATAAATTCAAATAGTCGATCATTTCTTTCGTCTTTTTCGTGCTTAAGCCACTCTTTGAAAAACTCTATTTTACTAATAGGTAGAGTATAGCTTTTCTACAAAAAAAAAAAAGAATGTTGTACTCAAATATGCTACATAAAATATATATCATAATCATCTATAGCCATGCAGCTAAAACATATCAAAACTTCAGAGTGGATACAAGAGTATAAATGGCTTTTCCAAGCCTGATAAGTTCGGAAACAAAGAAAAACATTGTTTTTTTGTGTAGTCTACTTTTTGAATGTTTATGACATATTAAAAGATTCTAATAAGAAAATAATATAGTACATACCTTCAGAAGTCAAAGTTTTAATTTTGTGGAATGTTTTAGTGATGGTAAAACATTCCACAAAATTAAAACTGTCACCATGAGATGTTAGTGCGAGTGTCGCGAAAATGCAACTGACCTAACTCTTTATCTGCATTTACTCATTAGCTTACTTTGATAAGTGATGACTCATCAGTATGGAATGTTAGACGTAAACAATTCTTGGAATCAGGATTTAGGGGTATTGTTTACAGGTAGAAAGTACAAATTTCCGGGAATTTGATAATGACTTTTGTCCACTTGGCTTGTTCTAAGCCGTACACTGTGCCATGGTTTGAACGCATATCACACATTTAAACTCTAACCTACTCAACCGATTTTGTCAATCATTAAAAAAAATTGCCTCTGCATATTAGAAAATGATGTCCCCGCGGTGGCCACGCTGACCGGGCGAGTCACGTAAGATAATTTTAATGCTAGGGTTACATTAAAAAAAAAAATATTAAGGCCTTGCGTAGAACATCAGACTATCGACCTCAATTAGTGTTGTGGGCATGCCCATCGTGCCCATAAATATAGCTGTATCCGCGCATGCTATTGCAAGCCAGGTTCTTTTAATTCTTAAACTTTCCACATAAATCGACAAAGTAACTCCTATTTCTGTATGTACCTAAAGTCGAAAGAAAATTTATTCTTTCCTACCCTAATTTTTTTTCTGCTTAGTGAAATCTACAAAGTTTATTCCATTTCTCTATGAATGGGCAAAAGTCGCCGATTCACGCCACATTGCCACTGGGCCACTGGGCCACTGTGCCACACTTGCTAATGCTGTGGGATACGCTTTAGCTTTTTGCACTGCTAAAATCGGATATCGAATTAATTGTCGAACGTTAATTTTATCGTTTGGCTAATTAATCATAATTAGACACTGAACAAATCACATTCAACACCGACTTCGAGTGTCAAAATATCGAATAGTCGTTCCATACATTGCATTCATTGTGTCGAATGCGGTACAAGATTACAATAATTATAATCCACTGAGTCACACTTCAGCGGCGTCGTAGCTGTGTCGTAGACGTACGTGTCGTTGCGTTGTGGTAGTAGCATCGTAGCGATGTTGTTTGATTTGTTGTAGTAGCTGTATTGTAGCGTTGTTGTAGGGGCGTCTTAGCTATTTCATAGCCATGTTGTAAGGACCTACAACGAGGCAGTAGTAGTGAAGTGGTAGCCTTGTTGGATGTATCGCAACTTAACCTTACATTGTTGCGGCATCGTAGCTTTGTTGTCAGTGTCGTTGCGTTGTTGTATTGACATCGTAGCTGTATCGTGGAGTTGCTTTAGGGACGTCGTAGCGTTGTTGAAGGGGCGTTGTAACGTTTTTGTAGGGGTGTCTTAGCTATTTTGTAGCCTTGTTGTTGAGCAATAGCTGTATCGTAGCGTTTTTTTTGTGCGTCGTAGCGTTGTTGTAGGGACGTCGTAGCGTTGTTGTTACGTTGTTTTGGAGCATCGTAGTGTTGTTGTAATATACTTCATAGCTGTATCGTAGCGCTGTTGTTGCGGCGTCTTAGTATTGCCGCAGCTCTGTCGTAGCTGTATCGTAGTTCTTTCATATTGGCAATGAACCTTTACTTAATAGATATATTATAATGATTAGTTAATAAGAGCAATAAATCGTACACCATTTATTAATCTATTCGATATATTGAAAGTTCAACTATCTAGACATTCGATTAAAATTTAAATTAATTTATTTGTCAGAATATGGTACACAACATGGTCTTAAATTAAATAAATGGTTTGATCATAATTATTATGCCCGTGGGGCGCGAAAATATTAGGTACATTGCATAAAATTATTACAAGATAAAAATAAATTGATAATAAATAAATAAATTAATTAGTAAGTAATGTATTTTATTGTACCACGGGCTGGTGTCCGCAACTCTTCGTCCAAAGCGCGTATTTTGCGTAAAAAATTAAATTATGGGGCATGTCAGTCAAAATAATATTCAATGTCAAACTATCAAAAAGAGATGTCAAAGTCTAAAAGATAACAATTATATTAGGATGTTAGGTATCATTAAAAAAATCGTTTAAATTACAATAAAATTTTTTACATAGCAACTCTTTTTGCTTTGGAATTTTGTTAAAAACTTCGGGGGTTATCAGGATATGCTTTTCCACATTAAAGCTGTTCTGGCCGTACGTCCGCGCAGCATATCATTCCGCCTGTAACGTTTAACTGTATCTGTTACATTGGGGAACAGGTGTGAATTCAGCTTAACAAATAAGGCAGTTTCATAAATATACAAAGACGGAAATGTTAAAATTTTGCATTTTTTAACAATGTTTCACAGCTGTCCCTTATTTGTAGTCTAAACATGGCTCTGATGGATCGCTTATGCGCTTTAAAAGCGGTTTCTCTATTTGTAGAGTATCCCCAGAATATAATACCATATCGTAATACAGATGCTACA
The DNA here is from genome assembly GCA_964057025.1 of Standfussiana lucernea. Lineage (NCBI taxonomy): Eukaryota > Metazoa > Arthropoda > Insecta > Lepidoptera > Noctuidae > Standfussiana > Standfussiana lucernea. The sequence goes on from OZ059789.1 coordinate 68,643, forward strand.
AGACGATGGTAAGCTGTAAGTAGTGCATCTGTGTTAACTGTTGGGGCAAGTTCATACAAGGCATAGGATGAACTACTATTTTCTTGCATAGCTCTTCAATGTGATCCTTCCAATTGAGCTGCCTGTCAATTATCAAACCTAGAAATATTGCATTAAGTATGTACATCGTGACTTTTGTTATTCTGTATTGGACCTGCATTTTCAAACTAGGTTTTTTATGGCCAAAGTGCATTATCTGTGTTTTGCCAAGATTAATTCTTAGATTGTTATTATTAAGCCAAGAGATTATTGCATTTAACGCGTTCATACGATTCAGGTTTATCACATGCTATTATTATCGTTACTATCATCAGCAAAGAGTGTTACTGGGAAGTCTATAGCTTTGGGCAGGTCGTTAATAATATATAAATAAGGAACAGTAGATAATTTGGCTTTCGATATAGGTACAATTATTCAAACATAAACGCACATTCACTCTCGCATGCATGCACACAGAGATTCACCGCTGATGAAAGATAATAATAAAAGGTATATCGATGGCCAAGAGTCTCGACGAATTTGAAGTCATTGTGAAGAGGTTCCTGTCTCTGGAACCCTAACCACCGCTAGCTTGGACCCTGCTCCCGACACCGCCGGAAACCTATTTTTCAATTTTTTATGTTTTAAAAAAAACGTGTAGGTAGTTATAAAGATGAATTTCCGAAATAATGAATATTGCAATAAGTACTTACGTTATCACCGCACCACACTACTTGTGATATAGCCGCTCGAACACGATGCTGACGAAAGTAACTGGTGCTCCATAGCACAGGAATCTTCCTAGTTTAAGCCCAGTTGCTCAAGTTTTGTATCTTGCCATCGCTTATACCTACTTACTGTAAGTCTAATTTAAGGTACAATTATCGTAAAATAGTTCAAGTCTTGAAACAATACCTACCTAAATATTAAACTTTCACTATCACTTACGGGATATCTTCCGCGATTAATGCGCTTTGTCTGCGCCTATCAAACTTTTACCATCCACCCGCATTCTCCAGTCATGTCGTGATCATGGCGCTTGCAACAGCGTCGAAATATCGGGAGCTCAATATAAACATTAATCGCGGAAGATATCCCGTAAGTGATAGTGAAACTGTGAAAGTTTAGTTATAAACCGTGAAAGCTTAAAACATTTCCTAAATATTGTTTATTAGATATTGTTCGTTTATTGATATGTCGTACCCTTTCTTCCATGAAATACGAAGGTCGAGATGCAAGCTCTTGCTTTGGTCAGCTTTGTCTGATGCGCCTCCCAAGTGACTGAACGAACACTTTCGCCCCTGGATCAGTTCCACGAGCTCGTATTGGAGCGTCGGAAGGCGCGTGGTAACAGTCTTCAAAATGTTTCTATTGCGTGCCCGTTGTTCTTCACGTCGTACGTCATAAGCTTCAAAGTCTCTTCCTAAACTTTAGACTCCCTACCCGTACGCCACATTTTGTAAAATTTTCCACGGTTACAATTTCCCCCAGTTGGTCGAACGCGTCATCGTCATCATCTCCAGGTCTGACTGGATGTCGACGAAGCAGCTTGAAGTTGATCTTCAGACTCGAACAAGCCTGTGTCACTGGCGGTGTTGATCCTGCTTATCACCGAGATGACCTTGAATATTTTAAGTTCCTTATCTGTCACCATGAAGTTTCAGTTTTCTTACTTTTTCTGTAAAAAAAAAAACGGATCCGGAACGATTGGGTACCGACATACATGTAGGCCATATAAATATTTGTTCCGTGCGGGAATCGTACCCGCGACAAGAAGCGCAGCAGCCCATCGCTCAGCCACTGCGCCTAGCATGCCGTCAAAACCGTGCCGTTTCCATCATAGTGTCCGCGCTTTGGCCGTACGTCCCCTTCCTTTGGGGCTGTATTTTAAGGAATATTTTTTTTAACAAAACCTTAAAAAGGTAAGTACCTACTTAGGTCGACGAAAATTTGTCCATTCTGATTTACTGTACCTACTCCCACTTTCGTTAAAATCCTCCATGAGAAAGTTATGTAGGTTAATAAAAACAAGTAGGTATTAAAGGACATCATTTACAGCTGGACCCAGAAAGGCAACCCCTCTTTCTATTTGTTAATTGAAATACTTGGTGGTGTCAGATGGCTACTTGATCGTCGAGCCTGCCATCACTGGTGGCGGAGATAGGAGCAAATGCGACTAAATCAAACGCAACCACCACCAGTGGTGGTAGACGAGAAAAATAGTTGCCAATGCCCCAGTGGCGGCAGCCCGGTGGGGGCAGTCGGGAATAAACCCCTGAAGATGTCCTCGAACTTAGGCCTAAGGCCTCGGGTGTCTACCTACCTACGTGGTCCTGTACGACCTTGAGGCAATACCCGAGGGTTACTACTCTGCAGGCGCCACTGGAGACTACCACAACGTCGACACAAAGTGATGTGTTTACCAGTCTCTATTTCATTTCCGTCGAACGGCTACCTAACTATAGAAACTCTAGAAAAGTAAAAACGATTAAGGACACAGGTCACATAAGATTCACAGAATTCTGTATCTGACGGGCGCGTCATAAAAACGCAGGCGGTGGGCGGGTCGGGCTGGGGCGGCGCCGGCGGCACTCGCGGGGGCGGGCCCGGCGGTGGGGCGGTGGGGCGGCGGGCTGGCAGGCGGGGCGGCGGCCGGCAACGCGCGCCAGTGCTGCGCGCCGCGCTGTCCCGCACGTACAGCGCTGCTCCGACCGCGAGTGAGTGCCGCGAGCCGTGTGCGTGTGATACGTGCTAGTGTTGTGCCCGGACGCCGCTGCGCGCTCGGAGCGCCCTGAGCGCTGCCGCAAGCCGCTCATGTTGTCGTCTGGATAAGGATAACACTACCCGGTGATCAGTTCGTCAGAGTTTACTGCTCATTGACTACATAGCAAAATGTTGTGTTTTTAATAAACAGTGATACCAAAGTGGACAAAAGTGTGGAAAGTCTTTATTGATTTCTTCAGTCGTAAGTATGTATACCTACCTAGTGCTTCGACGAGCCTTAGAATGGGAACTAATATCTAAATCTAATGATAGGAATACTAGGCAGGGAGGTAGGCTGCTGACATGTTCGGGTCAGTACCTACTCGGTACAGCCGCAGCCGGCAGCCGGCAGCCGGCCGGTAAAATCAAATAGGTAAATGTAGACATAATATGCGCGGGCAAAAGATCGCTTGGTTTTGCCGCACATAGGTAGGTATACCTAGCGTGTCCCTAAGCCGAGTCGGTCGGTCAAAATCAACTGCAACATGCCATTCAGTGAATTCAGATACTGAACAGGGTCTGCAGAGCGGCACATGATAAATGAAAACCGAATATGTAGATATACTTGCTTAATTTGCTTCGGGTCGGTTCTGTTGTTCAAATAAATCCCGAGTAATGGAATGGAATGCCGAGCCGAAAAGTGTGATCAATCAACTGATTAGCGTGAGAGTGCTCGACAGTCGACGTCAGCGCCGGCGCGGCATGCGGCCCCGGGCGCTGCGGGCAGTGAGCCGGCAGGCCCTGCAGCCAGGCCGCCAGCGGGTCGTCGCCGGCCCACTGTACTACCCAGCTAAACTGTCAGACCTATGAGCAAGTCAAAAGGACTCACACAAACATTACATCATCGCCCTAGTTCAATAGTACAATATCTTAAAAAAAAACAAATTCAGATAGGTATTATGTTTTGTTTCAGGTGAAAATTTGCTCTAGTATCTGATTTACAAATCGGATTTATATAAAAAGCAACCTAAATGCCTTTTCAATAGATTTATAATATTCAAATAATATTCATTGAGACATAAGTACCTATAAATAACTGCCAAACGCATCAAATTAAGGTAAACTTTAAAAAAAACACCCACACTAGGATTTTTTTACACACAGGGTTCCGTAGCACCAAAAATACAATAACAATATTTTAGCGTTCATTCAGATGTAAATTTACACTCAACAGCAAACCAAAATTTATTTTTCATAGTATGTAAATGAAAAACAAAGTAACTGCTGCAGTTTCTCGAAAAAAGACCCTTAAGTAGGTACATACATATCTATAAAACCGAATATCAAATCTTGTTCAAACCAATTTTCGTTGAAAGTTTTTCCGACCCCTAGTTAACTGGACTTAATTTGTTCCTAATAACCTCTAGTATAACCCTTTCCAGGAATAGGTCGAGTTTTCCTGTCACCCTGTATAGGACTCTTTTTTTTAATGAGCCTATTCTGTCCTACTGCTGGGCAAAGGCCTCCCCATTCCTTTCCAACTCTCCCGGTGTTTTGCCTTCTCAGGCCAATCATACAGGAACGAATCCAAATCGTCACGCCAGCGTTTCTTGGGTCTGTCTCGGTGACGACGACCGTCTTCAGGCACCCACTGTGTGACGATTCTGGACTGTGTTGTGGTGTTGCGCACTCGTTCGGTGATTTTGATGTTTGTTTGTTGAGATAGGAAGGTCGCCCTTCATAAGCGCCTTCATGGACCAGTAGCTTCTCCAGGCATTTTCGACGCGACGGTCGATCTCTTTGTCTTGTCTGTTGCTGAAGGAAACTAGCCGGCCAGGAAGATATATTCGTCGACAAAGTGTATTTCCTGCCCATCGACCTCGACCCTATATTTAGTAGCCTTGGTCATAACATTAGTCTTTGACTGATTCATCGTCAGTCCAACCTTAAGGCTTGCAGTGCTCAGGTCTTGGAGCATTTGTTGCAGTTTGTCTGCTTCAGAAGCAAAAAGAACAATGTCGTCTGCAAAACGAAGGTTTGATAGCATTTTATCACAGATCGGAATTTCTTGCGTTGTTCATGTTTCGTTTACTACTAATATTATATTACCACTACTAGTTTACTAAATGAAAAAATAATCACTTAAGAGCGTTTACGTCTATCGCGCGAAGTCAAGTTTAGGTAATTCAATGCATTTTTTACACACACAGAAGCGCGCGTGCCTGTGTGTATAGCGCTGGCGCGCTCTCGCGCGCTATAGTCAAACTAACCCACTATGATCCGTTCGAGTGCAATTGTTGTAGTAAAATTTAATTTGAATTTGAATTTGAACGTACACGGATTACTAAAGTACGAGTGCATAAAATAAGTATTCAATAATATATTGCAAGTATAGCTATAATTATGATTAATATTAAAGTCGTTTTTTAGTTATTCAAACATGAATTTGTTGATCTAAACTTTAGAAAGAAACCGAACTTCGTTAATTATTATTGATTTGTGACTGATTAATAAATATTTCTTATTCTATTCAAATAAATCACTTTACACGGATTTACTTACGTTTATTTTATATTATATTTTAACCTGACGCGATGTTCCTCTTAGTGACACCTCTTATGAGGGAAATACAATAGGTTGGCGTTAACTTTAAAAACAATTTATGTTCTTATTTACAAAAAAATAAGTAAAAGTTTTAATAAAGAAGAACAATCTAAAAATGATAGAAACTGCATCACAATCTTAGAGGACAAAATAGAAGACCTGCAAAGAGGTAACAGAAAGGCGAATTTCGAGATCAAGAATGTCCCAAAAATATCTAAAGAAACCAAAGAAGATCTGATAAAAATGACATTATGCTTATCCAATGAGGTAGGCTGTAATATCACAAAACCGGATATAAGTGACATATATCGAGTAAATAACAAACGAACTAGCACAAAACATTGCCCTATTATAGTTGAGCTAAAGTCGACTATTCTTAAATCAGACCTCTTGAAGTCGACTAAAGTTTTTAATAGAAATCAAAATGGAAAATTATGTGCGAAACATCTCGGATTTAAGACAGATGAGAATACGCCAATATACATCTCGGAACAGATGACTACAAGAGGAGCTCGACTACACTTTCTTGCGCGTGACCTGGCAAAATCTAAGGCATATAAATACTGCTGGACTGCCTACGGGAAGGTATATGTGAAGAAGGATGATGCTTCTCCTACTATTGTCATAAATAGTGAGTCACAGGTACATAACCTTTTACAGCTTAAATGACTAGTTTGCATCCTACAAGCGACCTACAGTTGTTACTTTATTCTCTTATTATATTTCACCTATTTTTTAATTTATAACCTGTTTTTAAAACTCTTAAAATTAATTAGAATTAAGTTAAACACTAAGATAAGTGCTATGTTATGTTTTGTTTACCAATCGCGCCCTATCACTCATTCTTCATCATTCAAACCTACATTTAATTTTAATCCGGAAAACAAATTCACAAAATTACAAAAAACACATACCTCTACACACACATCCATCCTCACCCACACAATAAAAAATAATACGAATATAATTACGTTATCCTGCATTTATAAAACTTATCTAAATGGATAATACTCTACTCACTTTGAATGACATCGACAATTCCGAAATAGCACAAGTGTTTGATTGTGATATTGCAGACTTTACTAAGCATTTATCGCCTAACTCTTCCGGCTTTGCCATTGTTTCGCAGAATATTAGATCTGTTTACTCTAATTTTGATGATCTTCAAATAAATTTACTCAATCTCGCTACGGATATTGATCTGATAATCCTAACCGAATGTAGATTGAACTCAAATAAACCAATACCTCAAATAACTAACTTTAACTCGTACCAAACTACAATCCATCTGAATAAGGCTGACGGTGTAGTCGCCTATATTAAAAGCACACACAAAAATAAAACAAGAGAAGTGAAATTAGCACATGCGTCTTGCCTAGAGATTCATGTCACGCCTGACATTATAGTTATTGCAATTTATCGATCCCCTTCAACTGCGAACGCAGCCCAATTTATTCTCTCTTTAAACAATCACCTAGCTACCCTCACACCAACAAAAACCATAATAATCACGGGAGACATAAACATTAATCTAATATACAATGAAAATGAGCAGTCACACGAACGTACAAACAGACTTAACTATCTCAATATGCTAGCAATGCATGGTCTACTCCCTGGGCACTCGCTTCCCACGAGAGCCAAAACCTGTCTTGACCACTTTATATTAAAGCTCAAACCTGGCAACCAAACTGCAACCATTGCAGTTATTCACACGACCATTACAGACCATTTCATGATTTTCTTAAAAATCTCAAACAATATTAACTTAATAAGTCACTCAAAAACAAAAACAGTTTTTAAGTCGGAGAAGGCGCTTGAGCTACTCAAAGAAAGTAACCTAACGGACCTATTAAAACTAGATAACCCTAACACCATTACTAATAACCTAATTCAAATACTACAAAATTGTGTCACACTCAGTACAATTACAATGAATATCCCTTTGAAAAACAGAATCCTAAAACCATGGATGACAGTTGGCTTGCTGCGTTGTATTTTAAATAGAAATCAAATGCAAAAGAAACTTAGACTTGACCCATACAACGAGGTGTTAAAAATCACATACAAAAGGTATCGCAATTACTGTTGTACCATTATTCGAAAACAAAAACGTAAACATGACAGAGTTCAGCTTACTAAAGCGTACAGAAATCCTAAAAAAACATGGGCTATCATTAACGACATCACACAACGCAAACCTAAAAAAACAAATAATTCGGAACTACTAGATACACCCACTACCTCACAAAACTCTGTTGACAAGGTTAATGACTATTTCTGTAACATAGGCAAACTTCTTGCTGAAAACATCACAACTTCTCAGTCTTCAGCAGGAAATAACATCAACCCTGACTCATTCTCGGCAGACAGTCCTTTGGCCACATCTTTTGTTCTTCTCGACACAGACCCCGACGAAGTTAGAGCCACTCTAATGAGCTTAAAATCGGATTGCGCCCCCGGGTGGGACAAAATACAAGTCAACTTTCTAAAATCGGCACACGAACAAATTGTACCAATCATAACCCACATAATTAATTTATGTTTCAAGCAGGGACTTTTCCCGGACGCTTTGAAAATAGCCCTTATTACGCCTGTGTACAAGTCTGGGGACAAGTCTGACCCGTCCAACTATAGACCAATCTCGGTCTTACCGCCCATTTCAAAAATCCTTGAGAAACTTATTAACTCACGCCTAATTAAATTCCTATCTAAATATAAAATTTTGTCGCCTTCTCAGTTTGGCTTTAGACAGGGAAAGTCTACTGAGGATGCAGTTCTGTCACTAACCTCTGCTCTGGTAGACGGTATAGATGGTGGAGCCAAGTGTATAGCTGTTTTTCTTGACCTCAAAAAGGCCTTTGATACAGTGTCTGTCCCCTTGCTTCTGCAGAGGCTTGAACGCATCGGCATAAGGGGACCCGCTCTAGATCTTTTTAATTCCTACCTCAACAATCGCAAACAAATGGTTAAAATTGCGATGTACACCAGTTCCGAGTCAACCATCAATTTCGGAGTCCCCCAGGGCAGTGTTCTTGGGCCGACCTTATTCCTCATCTACATTAACAGTCTCTGCAACATGAAAATTGATGGCGGGCTCATTTTCTCATACGCCGACGATACTGCCATTGTCTTCACTGCAAAGAATTGGGATGATGTTCGTAGGTTGGCCGAGCGTGGCCTTGCAAAGATAGCAGCCTGGCTAAACCATAGTCTCCTCACACTAAATGCCTCCAAATCAAACTACATCTGCTTTACTAAGTATAATAACTCGCAACCGGCTCAAGATCTCCAAATAAAAATTCATAACTGTCCCAACCCCATAACCCCCGGCTGCTCTTGCTTAGAAATTGACAGGTTACAGCATACCAAATATCTAGGTGTTATGATTGACCAGCGCCTGTCCTGGCACATGCACACCGAACTGATTATGAAAAGAGTTAGGAAACTGATTTGGACATTTAAAACACTGCGACATGCGGCTTCAAAGCAACTTCTAAAGCAGGTATACATTTCACTGGCTCAATCTATCCTCATGTACTGTCTGTCTTGCTGGGGAGGGACTACAAAAATAAAATTTTTGGAACTTGAGAGAGCTCAGAGAACCTTACTTAAGGTCATGTTCTTTAAACCCTATAGGTACCCCACCCACAGCCTCTACCTATTATCTGACCTTTTGTCTGTAAGAAAGCTTTATTTGCTCCAACTCACACTAAAAAAACACACATCCCTCCCTTATGACCCCTCTAAGCCAAAAAGTAGAAGGAGCTACTTAGTCGCCCCAACGGTCAAGGTTAGATCTGTTTTCGCTAAAAGGCAATACCCGAGGCGAGCATCTTATATATACAACTTGTTGAATAAAGAATTAAGAATATATTCCATGAAGCTCCGGGACTGTAAAAAAGCTGTAACCGATTGGCTTAAAACTAAAACTTACGACGATGTGGAGTCTATTATATCTACTTTTCAATAACCAAATTGTTACGTTTGGGTTGTTGTGCCTAAGGTTAGTGAATGAAGACTTGTACAGTCTCTTTCGATCCCAAGACATTGTCGCAGGGCTAACCGACAAACGAAAACGTCCATTTTGTACATACGCTTCGTCTAAGCATGAAAGCGTGACAATCAAACAGACAGGATACAATTTGGGAAATAGTGAACTAAGCATTGCTTATTATCTCACACACCACACAACCTCACTTTCACACACATACCCATACTCACTCACACACCCACTCATGAAACACATACCACACGTACACGCGCGATCTGGTCTTTTTCTACATAACGCTCATTAGTTCCAGAACTGTTTGTATAATTTTTAAGCTACCCTTTTATTTTTTACTTTTATTTTATTTTTTTGTTTACATTGTCTACATTTCAATTGCATAAAAATGACAAGTGGAAGTGCGGAATCTCCTAATACAAGCAATTCCTTGCTTAAAAGGTGATCTCCAATTACATGTATCTACATGCCTATTGTAATTGAAATAAACGTTTTTATTTTTTTTTTTATTTTAATAAATAAAATTCGTATGTAAAAAAATTGGGTAGATATTGGTTGTCACTAAAAATATTGTCAGTCATCAAAAATAATAATAAAAAAATTTAATCATCAAAGTACCAAGATTTTTTAATCACACTATAAACGTCCGCTATCCTTCCAAGTACGACTAAGGTCAACTCGGGTCAGGCAGAGCGCCGAGCGACATGTCCTCTCTCTAGAAAGCCTCGCGGCGGTCTGATTTGAAATTGCTCGCGCGCAGTGATTTATAGTAGTTTTCAAATATTTATAGAAAAATAATCACTGTAAATTATTTGAAATTTTAAATTGGATGTTTTAAAGCATATGTTCTTCTATTATATTATGCTATTATTATATTAAATCAAGTAAGATATATCGGTGAAAAAATCATTTTAATTCCTTAATATTTCACATTGTTTGAACTTTAATTTCTTATATAAAGAAACCTAAATCAAAAAATTTTCTTCTCCAACTATATTCCTTAGGATCTTAGCAATAGGTCAAAAAAAAATCTAATTAGGTTTGCCAGTGGTTTCCTATAATTAGAGCGTCGAAACTGACGCTAAAAGGGAAATTAAGAAAACCTCTGTTGAGTTATCTTGATACAATTTACCAATACTCTATTAATTGAAATATTTTTCTCTCCAACTATAGAGACAACGAAATTTCCTAAAGTTATTAGTAATTATCATTTTTGTAAAATAAAGGGTTGATGGTATTAAAGGGTTTGAAAAGTACTGTTTTGGAGTCAAACAGCGCATGGACGGCGTAAACGCTCTTAAATCAGATCAGTTATCACGGTTTATATACATGAAAAAAAAACCTCAAATACATAATCTCCACCTTTATTAGAAGTTGTTTAAATTAAAATTCCTAATGTAGTGGAAAAAACTTTTTTTTGTAGCAAGTAGGTACTCTTTGTAGTCAAAATTAATATATTTTATTTCACATAGGCCTACATGGGCACTTATAAAACGTCGAAAAAAGTGAAGAGAAGAACCGGCACGAAACTCCATGGTTACTCTATTAAAATGAGTTTGTTTTACACAATAATATTACAGCATTAGTAGTATGGGGCATTAGTAGTAGCAGCATTAGTAGTAGTTAAGTATGGGGGACGGCGTAGGCGTAGGCCCGGAAATCGTTGCTTAGTAGGTACACAAAAACACGTAAAACAAGATAAACAGTTTACAAGCATCTAGACATCTACACGGCCTACAATGTTCACACATTCACAAACGATCAACATCTTTACTATAAGCGGAATTATGTTGCGATATACTTAGATACTTCAAAGCGAACACTTTGGTGTAGTACTTTAATAACTCAGAAGGCTTGCCACGGCCGGATCAAAATTCACAAAAAGATCGCTACCGAATACATAACCTCCTCTTGTTTTATTTTAATCTGTTAAAATAGAAGATTAGATAAATATGTATAAGACACGACGTAATGCGAGGGCGAGTAGGCCTAGCACCGTAGCACGGCAGAACGAACGCGCTGACATAATATAACCATCGTATTCCATTTTTGACATAATTAGTTTCTATTATCATGTTACAATGAGCATTATGAAGTATTAGTGCCGTCATAATTCTGATGGTAAAAATTGATTGTGCAATTCAAATTATGAACTAAATAATTCACAAATTCTAAAAAAAAAAAACTACGGATTATGCCCAAGTTTTTGTGTGAAAGTATAACAAACATCCGTCCTCATAAAGTACAAAGTTTCGCATTTATAATTTTAGTATTGCTTGATGATTTCTGAAACAAAAAATCAAAATAATTGAATTATTTAATAGCAGTAAACCTGCGTCGACACATGGTCGACACCGATATGTTCGATGTTCCAAGCATGCACGGCGCGTGGCGGGCTGCGCTGACGCTGCTGTTGAGTGTTGTGGTTGCCGAGAGCCTCGAGCAAAAAAAAACACTTTCAATTTTGGCAGAGTTTGTATTATAATGGCCGCTCGCTATAAAACAAATATAAAAAATTAAATAAGGTTAAAAATGAAAGGAAGTCCCCAAAATTACCAAATAAATAAACCACCAAAGTACCAACTAGATAAAAAAAAAGTAGAGTTGGCAAAATGACAAAAAAAAATTTTTATTTCAAACACAGCTGTTTGTATTTATAGAGATATGTACAAAAAGATTTTATTCCATATTTGGCTGTATAGTTCCAACTACCATTGCTAAAAAAAAACAAAGAAGTAACAAAAGCGCGTTCAGCGAAAATTTTATTTTTATTTAGTGACTTTTTTGCTAAAAATGAGCTCTCAAAGCAAAAATTCTTCCCATTCAATGTGTTTAACACCGCCAGACATTAAAGATGAAGCTAAATTAGTTTTTGAAAATTTAATACCGCGAAATTCAAAGCAAAAATATAAGTTATATAATAATAATTAATATATCAAATTTTATTATTTTTAAATGTTTTTTTGTTTTTTTTTTTTAAAGAAATATTTAAAAATGTAAAAAAATGAGATGATAATTGAATAAAGGAAATAATTAATATATATATATATATATATATATATATATATATATATATATATATATATATATATATATATATTTGAGAGTAATTCTATCATGTCTGCCTCTCAGAATGGATGTAGGAACGGGTCCCGTGGTACTAAGGAGCTACTCCTCATTGATATAGCCATTAGCCAACAGGTTCGCCGTTCCCGAAGGGATCTATCTACATGTTGGATAGATTATAAGAAGGCCTATGATTCTGTGCCTCATACATGGCTCATGAGGGTGCTGGAGTTGTATAAAGTAGATGCAACTCTGCGTGCCTTCCTGATGTCATGTATGGGGTGCTGGAGAACGGTCCTTCGCTATCCAGGATGTCGACAGATCCAAGGGAACAGCGAACCGATAAGGATTGAGCGTGGCATATTCCAGGGTGATAGTTTGAGTCCATTGTGGTTTTGTCTAGCCTTGAATCCTCTCAGCACATTGCTAGAGGGTTCAGGTCTAGGTTATCGGTTGAGGAGAGGTGGTCAGGTCATATCTCACCTTCTCTACATGGATGATCTGAAACTCTTTGCCCCCAACAATTTGCAACTGATGAAGCTACTGAAGGTAACAGAAACTTTCAGTAGTGCCATCAGAATGGAATTTGGTGTGGACAAATGTGCAGTCATGCATGTGAAGCGAGGGCAGATTATGGAATCCGTGAGTACTCAAATCTCGGATTCCATACACCTTAGATCCCTCTCCTCAACAGAAACCTACAAGTATTTGGGTATGTCGGAAGCATTAGGCATCAATACTGCCGACCGAAGGGAGCGCTTCTTTGGCCGCCTGAATAAAGCAGTATTTTGTCAGGCGGAAACAAGGTGCGCGCCTTCAACGGTTGGGTCATGCCGGTTTTGATGTATTCTTTCGGCATAATCAAATGGACTCAGACGGAACTTGAAGCCTTGGATAGGAGGGTCCGCACATTGATGACCGCAAATCGAATGCATCACCCACGGTCGTCGGTGATGAGACTGTATATCCCGCGGAAGTGCGGGAGTCGTGGCTTCTTAAATGCTAAGACCCTGCACAACCGTGAGGTATGCAGTCTCAGAGAATACTTTCTAGAAGCCAACGTGGGGATGCACCGAGATGTGGTCTCAGTGGACAAGGGCCTTACCCCGCTCTCGCTGGCTAACGAGAACTGGCGCAAACCAATAGTATTAGACACTAATGACCGCAGGGAGGTATGGCAGAGCAAGGAGCTTCATGGACGGTTTTACCGGGCCCTACATGGGCCCGATGTAGACTTCTTAGCGTTCTTGCGGGAAACCGAAGGTTTTGTCTGTGCAATAATGGACGAAGTTATGATGACGAATAACTATCGGAAATACATTGTGAAGGATGGCACGGTTGACATATGTCGGGCATGCCACCGTCCGGGAGAATCGATCCGACACATTATTTCTGGGTGTTCTCGTCTGGCTAACGGAGAGTACTTGCACAGACACAACCTCGTTGCTAGGATTATCCACCAGCAACTTGCTTTGAAGTACAACCTTGTGGAATCAGAAGTGCCATACTATATAGATATGCGCCCGACCCAGTTCTCGATGATGGTAATATCACGTTGTATTGGGATCGACCTATCGTCACAGACAGGACTATTGTTGCTAATAAGCCTGACATTGTGGTGATAGATCGATTGGAGCGTCGCGCAATGATCGTTGATATAACGGTCCCGCATGACGAGAACCTCGTGAAAGCAGAGAAAGATAAACAATTCAAGTATCTAGATCTTGCTCGCGAGGTTGTCGACATGTGGGACGTGAATACAGCAGTAATTGTGCCGATAGTCGTATCGGCCAATGGTTTAATAGCCAAGAGCCTCGACCAACATCTGAAGAGGCTCTCGCTTGGCGGCTGGATCAAGGGCTTGATTCAGAAAGCAGTACTTCTGGACACGGCGCGTATTGTTAGGAGGTTCCTCTCTCAAGAGCCCTGACCACCGGTAGCTCGGACCCTGTTCCCGGTGCTGGTGGGCTACTATTTTATATATTTTTAAATGTTTTTTTTATACTGATTTTGTATAGGGATATTTAAAAATGTAAAAATAAGTTAGAAAAATAAATAAAGGAAATTAATATATATTTTATTTAAATTACTTGCTGGTTTTATTTAGATTAGGTACATACTTGCATTTTTGAGTAAAGCACTATACAAGCCTTGGCCCACTATGACTGCTTCGCTGGTCACGCTATAATTGTCTCAAGCTAGCCTAGCTACGCTCTAGGCCTTCCAGCTTCGCCATCATTGCAGCCCTTGCTGTCCTCGCTGTAAAGGCCTCGACCTACGGCCTCGGCCTTTATCTCAGCTCGTTCATCAAGTGCTGTACGCTGACCGCGCTGTGTCGGCCTGGAGCTGCGCTACGCTGCGCTGTCGGCCATCATCAGCGCGACCAGCAAAGTAGTCATTATAGACCGCGGCAGTAATGTACTATTATTTTTAATATTGCACGGTGGTGTCCGAGTGCGACCCTTCGTAGGAAGTTGGTTTATGGATCATTTTAAACTGAACATCTGTAACTTGTACCTACTTTCTGTGCAGATAAAGAACTATCCTATTCGAGTGCGAGTTCACCTAGCACTCGGTGATATAAATAACGTATTAGGTACTTCACGGAACTGTGTAGGTATGTCTGAACAAAATTTTGCACATAAATAAATTAATAGGTGAGTAAACAGTGGTGGCAAACTTTGCAGGAGGTTGGTACCTATACCATTCTAAAACACGGGTATTTTTTAACCGACTTGTAAAAAAGGAAGTGGTTGTGTATAAGTACCTATATGTTACCGATTCCCGCCGACTAACGTGATTCTTTCTTCATTCGGTAGAGGAATACCGCGCGGTGCTCTCATGGTATTCACTTTGCTTTAGTGGTTTAGGACGCATTGCCTATAATACACCTTTTTTAACCGACTTCTAATAAAGGTGGAGGTTATGTAATAGGCAGTCATTTTTTTTCAATGTAGGTATGTACGGTGATTTTTCGTGGTAAGGCACTGGGCCGATTGACTGAGTCTTTTTTATTTGGAAGAAGAATCCGAAGGTCCGTGCGGTGGCCATACACATACATGATATCAACGTTGCTTCAGCAATTTATGAGTTTAATACGTATTTTTTCTTCTTGGCGTATGTTATGATCTCATAATAACTTGTGGTTGCAATGTACAATTTATAATATATGTAAACAATGTAATTGCAATGTACTTGACAAGGATGTGTGGTATTATATCACCACTAAAGTGTCTTTTTTTCGACATAAAAAAATTACTGACTTCCAAAAAAAAAAACACAAAAAAATGTAAAATAACTTCGGGCGGTGGCAAAAAAAGAAGTCATCGACTTCCTTAAGTAAAGTTATTTTCGTCATTTTTGTATTTTTTGGAAGTCACTTATTTTTAAAATTGATGTTGGTAAAAAGATGATGTCATAATAACTTCTAGTTAGTCCAAATATTGATGTGGCCGACTCACCCAAGGACAAAGGTCCCGAAATCACTCTTGTATCTATAAATACATCGAAAGAGTTGGATAAATATTGTTTTATTTTAAATAAAATTAAAATAATATAATTACCGCTGATTTTCTAACGTACGTTAGTTATTGACTGTTTTTTTAAATATATTTTTTTATGAATAGCTCATTATTGATCGTAGAAATAAAAGGTTCTCAAGACGACACGTAGGATTTTTTTCTTTAATTTATTTATTTCCACGCATAACTTTTTACAGCGTAGTTCGGGTTTAATGATTCTTTTCACTGGGCGGGAAGTTATGCCCATTAAAAAATAAAATCCACCCCTAACGGTAAAATTAGGGGTAGGTCGATTTTTCACCCACTGAATACTGAACTGGGAACCGATTCTGTTGAAAGGAGATGTATAATTTTTGTATGGGACTCCGGCCATAACCTGTACCTTTTAGGAAAGCTGGGAAACTACCCCTGAATACAAGGTGTTGCTTTGCATCCTCGTCAAATTCAAGGAGGTAACTATGCTAATGATTTTCGAGACGAATCAATAATAAAATGGGTAGGTAAATGTAGTCGTATCGTATCACATACTAAATGTTAGCAATTACATACTTCCTATACAATTATTTGTTTTGTATAACTTCACCAACACGCATCGGAGGCAAAATGTATTTATTAAAATTACTTTGTATCTCATTGTAAGTGAACCTATTTATTGTTCTTATGAGAATAAATTCTTTAAACCGAGGTAATTTTTTTTTTCTTAATATCGGAAATCGATAAATGTACACACCACCCGTATTAAAAGGCAGCCCGTCTAATACTAGCACTATAATCGCGCTTTCACACACACACAAACAAACGCAGACGTTTATTCGATAAACGGGTGATTCTCTTCTTTTGAAAAGCGATTCATTCTGAAATAGTGTCAATTCAAAACAACTAAAAAAGCGGCGTTTATTATTATTGACTAGGTACCGTAATTTATATTGATTATTTACGTCTTCTATGACAACCTCCTGAATTTTGACGAGGTTGCAAAACTACATCTTGTAGAATAAAGTAACATTTTTCCTTATTATAAAGTGTTTTTTATGCACATAATAAAAATTTAAAATGTTTGTTGATAATTATGACGTTTACCCATTGAGGTAGAAAAAATATGGAGGCGCCGCGTTATTCATATGGCCTGGAAATACGAACAAAACAAAAATACCCACATACAACTCAATAAGGAACATAAAATGGCTGCCATTGCTAGGGTTGTGTCAAACAAGGAATATAGGAGTTACTATAACGAGTATCGATACTAGATACGAGTCTTACTAAATGTCTCACCATAGAGGCAGAAGTTTACCGAGGGAAGTGCTCATTTGGCAAAAAAACAGCGAAAAAGAAAACTGGAAAGCGAGAAACAAATAACTTTTAACAAAATATTAAACCGACGAAAAAAGGAACTAAAAAGTGAAAAATAAACCTTTTAGTTTTTGTAACTTCCAAAATGCATTTAAGTAACAAACTTTGAGCCGGCACAATTTTTTTTTTTTATAAATTATTGTCTTCTCTTACGAGATAGGTACCTGCCGTCCTAACCCCCAGACACAGGCGGCCATAGCCCTGTTCTCAAGTAGGTATTTGCCCGCTTCTAGTAAGCATACATGTAGCCCTGTTACTGTACAAATTTGTAAATCTATATCTATCTATATATACATTTATAATAAATCTGTAGACGTGGCGTTTCTGTACATTGAAAATATTTAGAAAAAAAATAGTAGGGGTGTTAAAGGGTAACAAACAGAACCCATTTCTACTATTTTTAGAATTTTTGTCTGTTTGTCTGCAGTCTGTGAGTCTTCGGCTATGTTTGTTTGTTTAAGTATCACGTGAAAATTACAAAACCAATGTGGTTAGTTTTAATGCACAAGTATTGTGCGTAACTTAGAAAAGGTATTAGTTTTTGTTTCATTGCAATCCGTGCTCTCTATCAAAAGATATATGAATTTATTGTGTTCAAGAACTTATCGCCTTTACGTAAGATACATGCAACGACATCTATTGAATCAAATTGGTACTAATGAATAAAGATGAAGTGCTCAAAAGATAACTTTAAATCGACTTATCGGACTATCGGATAACTATTACTGAATCGCGGTGTTAAGATTTTCCGTGAAAGAACGACCTTCGCCGGGTAAATCTAAATCAAAAAATCAAAAATGTAACTCAGACGAAGTTGCGCGGGTCAGCTAGTAATTAATAAATCACCACTACCGACTATTTGATGTTTAAGGCTCCAGGCTTTTGTTTTAAGCAACAAATCGTGCTCTCCAAACTCTTACACACAATTTGTTCAAGAATAAAGGAATTTGCAAAAAGGTTCGCTATTGAACTATTTATTACACACAATGTGTGACTCGCATTCGTTCAAGTGTTGGTGTTTGACTGGCGGTGGCGAGTGGCGATCTGTGACTGTGAGCGCGACATTGTCACCAAACATTATGCTAATATTCAAAACGTCTGTGACAGAAAGACACTAAGAGATCTTACAATGGTTTTCGGATTAATTTTCAGGTTAAGCTGCGCTTGCCTAGGTTGGTCTGAGGATGGGTGACCCATTACAAACCGAGTTTCTTCCGTGCCTCGGAATGCACGTTAAGCCGTTGGTCCTGGCTGTCATTTATAGAACTGTGATAATCGTTACAGGTAGTCAGTGGCCCGAAAGTCTGACAATCAGTCTTACCAAGGGTTACCTGTCTTATTACGCAGCTTACTAACTGGGTTGTGGATCTCAGATAGGCAGCCGCTCCGTGTAAAATACTGGTATTTAGGTACATCCGGTTAGACTGGAAGCCGACCCTAGGCTAGGCAGATGATGACAATGGTTCAATAAATTAGAATAAAATTATCAACGCGACGAACAAAACCACGGGCACAAGCTAATACAGTAGGTACTGATAAAAGTATTAGAAGGACAGAATCAAAAAGGTAGTGCAAGACTTTGTTGAGTCTACAGGTACAATAAATAAACAACAATACAAAAATCCATAACCACATCGTCAGTAGGTACTTATTCGGTTGTGCAACACTTGCAGCGGGCGCTCCATGTACCTCTGTGCATGTACCTGACACTCAAGCTAGAAAGTTGGAGCTGATGAACTGGGCGTTGGTACTCGGCTTTGTCCTTACATAGCTCACAAGCTAATCTTACTAACACGGTTTAAGGATATATACATACATAAGTATATTTATGCAAACATAATATAAAAATAACCCTGACTGGTGTAGGTGCTCGCAAAACGCTGCAACTGAGCATGTTTTCTACAGGGGATCTAAAATGGCCACTTTAAGCAATTACTCTAAAACCGTTTCATTTCCCGAATTCCCAGCAGATCAGCAATTCTCCTAATATTCGTAAGATGGTGACACATTAGATGAATCATATTCAACTCCTTAGAATCATATTTGGTGCAAAAATTTCCACGTGAAAAAATAAAGACCGTATTTTTACCAGTTATTCTATCTTTTCAGTTTTTATTAATTTAATAGGTTTTTTTGGAAGCATTTCAGTGATTTAAACATAATTTCATTAAAAGAAAATTATGTCACAGTTAAAATACTGCAAATAAGTGTCCTTAGAATGGGAATTCGAAATGATAAAGATTGACTTTTTAGCCTGGCAACATGCCCAAAGTTGTCTGATGGAGAAGTTTTTAGTTTTTTAAGTCCATTATTATCATTGATGGTCATTAATGGGTACCTATTATTTGGTTAGTTTTGGGCTTGAAAATCTGGTTTACCAATCAACGTTTAGGAAATTGAATGTTCTTTAACTTTGTCGTGAAAATGGGCTTAGTTTAAGAGTTATAAGCGAAAAACTGGAAAAAGACAGAAAATTTCGAGGTATGTCCCCGGCCCTTGAGATCGAAAACTTAGGATAGTCTTCCTAATGAACCCCAAACAACCTGTTAAAGTTCCATTAGGTTCGGAATACTTTCCAGCTACCTCACCATTTTCCGACATGTCGACTGGATTAATAGGAAAATCGTAGTTCGTTAATGAAAGATAAGTTGTCGTTCAATAACAAAATGAATAGGCAGTGCAAGTCTAAAACAAAGATTTCAGTTGAAAACTCAATAATAAGAGATGAAACCGAAGAAATTTAAAAGACTAATAGAGCGGACATTAGGAATATTTTCATACAAAAATTTTGATCCCGAACATTTTCGATTTGACACACGAATACTACCGGACGGCGGACAAGCGGGCGTGTGACACTAGACAGTGTTAATAAGTAGTAACAAGTTCTTGGATTACAATTTTCTTCGTCTTCTCCCGTCTATCGCTCGTAAATATTTGAATGTGGATGAAAAAAGCAAATTATTTCCTGGCAAAAATTCTACTTGACAATTGACATGGGAATGAGTAGACAAATACTTTTTTTTTAAATTATTTGCTGAATCGGTGGTGTCTATGGTTTACAGAAAATAGTATTTAATCAAGTCGATAATGTCTACAAAAGAGAAACCCATGTGGAACATTTTAAATCCATAGATGTCTTTTATTCGTCATTGCGTATTTTACATGCACATTAGGCCATTTATTTTGCGTGTAAATTTTTTAAATTATTGGACCCTTATTTGGTATAACTTCCCATTTTGAGATGTTATCTTCTTGTCCCAGCTATTCTAGCACCTTTGTCCATTTCGTTAAGGACAAAATCTATCATTATTTCAATATTTCTTTACAAAATCAGTCAAATGAATTGTAAGATTTTGCTGTTGACAGCAAAACAATTTATAATATGTGGACTATTTTACGAATCTCCATACAATAGTGTCAAACCAGCGTCTGATAGATGAATTGCGTGATATGAATTGTACGCAGCTAATATTATGAATAGTCAATTTGTGAATATTTTACGAATGTAACGTGATTCATATTATTATCCTAATATGATTCTGTAAAAGTGGCCATTTTAGACTCGCTGGGTTCAATGTGATCCCGCGTGGTTGATGGCAATACGCTCAATTCTATTGAAACTTTTTTTCACGAATTTTCAACTTTCCCAAAGAGAAAATTGTCAAATTTTCTTCCCGTATTGAAGGATACACTTAACTTTTGCGCAAAGTTTATAGATGCAAACCCAGCCGTTTAGTCGGTGTGTAAAAGCTGTATACTTAAAGCCTACGCTATGATCTATACCCTTGATGACTTGTATTTTGTTATACAGGGTGTAAAAGCACCTATCACTAAGCCGTCAACAAAGCGTTATGTACATCAAACTAAACAATACTGCGCAAAAATTATTGCTGGGAAACAATTTTATTTTTGGTGCAAACAGTCACGGTTTACGGTGGCGTAACTCACTTAAAACATTGTGTTGATGGATGCATTGAATAGTACAGGGCTCATGGAGGTACTTAAAGTAAAGTTATAACACTTAAAACTTTTGTATGTAAAAAATCGGTTGAAACAGTTGGAACTCGATCTTTGACTCCGTGATTTTGAATGACTAGGAGAAAAAGGGACTTTCGGTTTCGTTAAGCGTCATTTTACAGCTGTTAATTTTTTTACCTACATGTACCAAATACAAGTGAAGAAACGTGGTACACATCTGCCAAGCCCTTCGGGGAAAGCAGGCGTAACGTTATGTTTAACCGACTTCAGAAAAGGAAGAGGTTCTACGTAGTGTGTATGTTTCTATTTTCATATGATAACTCCGTTGTCTAAGAACCGATTTTGATGATCCTTTTTAACCGACTTCAAAAAAAGGAGGAGGTTCTCAATTCGGTTGTATTTTTTTTCTTTGTGTTTGTTACCTCATATCCTCGTCATTTATGAACTGAATAGAAATTTTATCAAAATCGGTTATTTTTTGCAAAAAGTTTTTATTTCTTTGGTAGAGGAAAAGTCGCTGGTTTTTTTTTTCTAGATTTCAAATTGCAAGAGATAGGTATGGATAAGTATACCTACAACACACAGTGAACCGCTGGCTCGAGGAGCTCTTGCAGCGCAGATGGGGAGGGAGTTTTAGAAAAACCTTATGTTTATTTTTATACCTATACTAATCCACATTAATATTATAAATGCGGAAGTAGGTAAGTCGCTCTGTCTACCTGCCGCCTTTCGTAACAGGAAGGTATTGTTATGTAGGTATACTATCAGCCAGCCAGTCTATACCTAGTAGGGTAGTATCTTAGAGGTGTGACAATCAAGTTAAAGAAGGCCATTTTTCCCAAAATGTTTTCATGCCGGTTAACGTGAATATTTTCCTGAAAATATTATATCAGCGGTTTTAATCAACAGCTTGTCCTTCGACGAGGGCCTCCAGCTTTCCCATTCCTGCCGTCTCTCACTGTGCTCTCACTCTGGCCTCATTTTCTATGCCTCAATAGATAGCTACTAAAATGAGCATTTGAACAATAACTTTTTGAAAAAAATTGCCTGCATTAACTAACAAAAACGATTTTCTGATATTTGCGAAAATATGTTTAGTCACTACGCTCATGAATACGCTTTTTTTCTTTAGCATTTTGATGTCCAGTAGAGCTATCATGACGTCTTAAGTACAGGAATGTTTTATTTCTATTTCGAGAGTGGGAAAGATCCAGAGGTCCTACTAACTAACCCCCCAGTCATCTGTGAAAAAATATGAGTTACCAATGACAAAAGTAATCTCAGTCTTAAAATTCAATATTGTAAAATAATTGTCAAAAATAGGAGATAAAAAAAAATAGAAGTACTTATGTATTTCATCGACACAATGATCATACCAATATTCATAAAGGATTTTTTTAAAGTAAATTAAAAAGAAAAGTAGCGAGCGGTTTCTCTCCACGCCTTAAAGAACTCAATAAAAAAAGTCCCATGAGAATCCGACCATTATAAACTTCGTTCTACCTTTTGAGTATTTTTTGGCTATTGCACTCGGCTAATCTTAGAATATGTTTCATGGCTGGCGATTTGGTGACATTGTATCCGTTAGCTGGTTAATCTAACGTTTTGTGCTCCTGTGTCGTTTGCAACGCAACCGTCGCACGCTCGCACACTGTCCCGGAACATCATTTTATCCAGCTTCGAGTTGCATAGGGACACTGTAGATTTTGTCCAAAAGCCTTTCAGCCTGCGTCTGACCAACTTCAACTCTAAGATGTAGGTATGTTCGTTTATAGTGGAAAGTTCAGTAAAGCAACATTTAGTACGTTATAAGCTGTAAGGTCTGGTGTATTGCGCAGGTGTGAGGTGAGAGGTGCTGGGGGCGCGGGCGGTGTGAGGCGGGCGGCGGGCGCGGCGGCATGGCGCGCGCGCGCGGCCGGCCGGCGGCATGGCGGTGAGCTGTCCCGAGGTGATGTACGGCGCCTACTACCCCTATCTGTACGGGCGCGGGGCGGCGCGCTCCTTCCACCACGCGCCGCACTTCCAGTACGATCGGGTCAGTATCTCCACACTACACACATCACTACTGTTTGCTAATACCCTTCTAATATTCAGTTGGCCTGCTGTCTATTTGCTGGATGTCCATGCCAGGCTTAAATGGCCTGCCAAAGACCACTACGACAGATTGATACCAACCAAGCACGACCCTAAGCGTGGTGTCCTGTGTTCGATCTCCATGTTAGTAAAGTATTAAATTTTGGGTTTGCCATTAATAATAATAACCATGAATTATCAAACTTGATAGAACAATTTTTAAATGGTATTAAAATGGAATTCGGCATAGGTAAATGTAAAATAAATTCAATTAGACAAGACCAACATCAATACACTTTAGGAACAGGAGAACAAATACTCGTAGAACCATTAGATGAACAGGATAGTTATAAATACTTAGGGTACACACAATCACGACAGATTCTCTATAAAGAAACCAAACAAAAATTAACACAGCAATTTTAACACAATTCTGTAAACTCAATTATATTCCCAAAATACTATTAAAGCGATTATTAACACGTTCGCTATACCGGTTTTCACACATACTTTTGGGATAATCAATTGCACCAAAACCGAATTCAAAAATCTTCAACGAAAAATTAACACTGCAAGCATTATCCACGATTTTGTCTGCAGAGATTAACACTGCCACGGAAGGAAGGAGGTAGAGGTCTAATTGACTTTCTCAACCTACACAACAGACAGATAAAAACACTCTTTTTTCAAAAACCGAAACCTCTATAACACACAACGACCAAAAGTTAACACCCCTTAATTTAAAAGATACATCTGAGCAGAAAAACTAAGATCTTAGAATGGACCCAGAAGTCTCTACACGGAAGACATCGCCAAGATTTATGCCACATAAATGTCGACATAGAGGCGTCGAACGCGTGTTTAAATCGAGGCGAACTCTTCCCGGAGACTGAAGGGTTCATGCTGGCTATACGGGACCAGGTAATTGAAACCAAAAATTACAGAAAATATTTCATAAAGAATTTAAACAACGACACATGTAGAAGATGCAATAGTTCGCCTGAAACAATCCAACATATCACAGGCGCGTGCAAGTCAATAGTGCAAACAGATTACAAACATAGACATGATCAAGTAGCCAACGTCATACACCAGAAATTAGCTCACCAGTACATATCCAATCCAGAAGCCATATTAGAGAACCCCTCAACAAAACTATATTTTGAATGCGGCATGTTTACCGACAGAACAATCCATTTCAATAGACCAGACATAACACTTAAAGACAAGACAAACAAAACTGGATATTTAATCGATATTTCTGTACCAAATACACATTTCCTACAGACAACAATAGCAGAGAAACTAACCAAATACATTGAACTAAGAGATGAAATTACGTGACTTTGGCATCTGCAAAAAGTTACAATAGTAGCAATAGTATTGTCTGCAACAGGAGTAATACCGAACCAACTTCACCAGTCCCTTAATTCTCTTAGCTTACCGCCAAATACCTACCATCTACTACAAAAAGCAGAATAGAATAGAATATTAAAAAAAAAGCAAAAAAAAAAGCAAAAAGCAGTGATATTAAATACCTTCAGACTCGTCAGAAAATTTCTACAATATGAATCAGAAAGTCTACATCAAAACGCAGATACGCTATCATCCTTCATACAATGTTCTGCGCGTGACCGCACTTCATCTATTCCAACTGATAATGACTTGGCTCAGGCCCGTGTTAGCGGCACTTTCCGACTAGCCGAGAATATAAAATATATGTCAAAAATAATAATAATATATTACACAATCGCGAGATATGCAGTCTCAGGGAATTTGTCCTAGAAGCCGACGTGGGGATGCATTGACATGTGGTTGCAGTGGACAAGGGTCTCAACCCGCTCTCCTTGGTTAAAGAGAACTGGCGCAAACCTGTAGTACTTGACACTAATGACTGCAGGGATTTATGGCAGAGTATGGAGTCTTTTTCCGGGCCCTGCATGGGTTCGATATAGACGTATCAGCGTCCGTTGCCTAACTACGTTCCGGGGACCTCTTCGGAGAACCCGAAGGTTTTGCCTGTGCAATTATGGATGAAGTTATCATGACGAATAACTACCGGAAATTTATTGTAAAAGACGGCACGGTTGACATATGTCCGGCATGCCACCGTCCGGGCGAATCAATCTGTCACATTATCTCTGGGTGTTCTAGTCTAGCTAACGGAGAGTACTTGCTTATACACAACCTTGTAGCCAGGATTATCCGTCAGCAACTTGCTCTAAAATACAGCCTTGTGGAATCGGAAGCGCCGTAGGTATGTGCCCGACCCAGTTCTTGAAAATGGCAATATCACACTGTACTGGGATCAATCCATCATCACTGACAGGACTATTGTAGCCAACAAGCCTGATATAGTGGTGGTGGATCGATCAGAGCGACGCGTAATGATTATTGATATAACGGTCCCCTATGATGAGAAAGATAAGAAAATCAAGTATCTTGCTTGGCTCGCGAGGTTGTCGACATGTAGGATGTGAACTCAGCGATCGTTGTGCGATAGTGGTTTCAGCCAATGGCTTAATTGCCAAGAGCCTCGACTAATACCTGAGGAGGCTCTCGTTAGGCAGCTGGATCAAGGGCTTGATTCAGAAAGCGGTACTCCTGGACACGGCTCGTATTGTTAGCAGGTTTCTCTCTCTAGAGCCTTGACCGGCCGGCATTGTCTAGTTTTCCATAAAATAATTTATACTACACTGGCATGCAAAACTAAGTATCACACTTTTAAAATTGCAATAACTTTTTAAGTTCACAAGATATATTTTCGAAACAAAAAAGACTCAAAAAAGAGTTTAATTTTGTACATAAAAACTTCATAGTCGGTAACCTTCTTTTAGGAAATGGCTGAAAAAAACTTTAAAATCAAAAATAATCCTTTTCGAATTAAAATTTTATGCACTAATCACGATGTAATCGGTGTACCATAAAAAAACCATATGCTAGTGGAAATCATAACCTCCTCCTTTTTAAGAAGTCGGTTAAAATAGCTTAGTTACGTTATAATGTTCTCAAATCATGTACAATTCCTCTTTGCATGTTAAGGAGGATGCGCTACGTTTTTTGCCGGTCAGTGTCAAGCTGTATTTAGAACTAAGCTGACATTAAGTGCGCGTACGAAGTTGCTTAGAAATAATGCTGAAAGGAGCGAGATAGGACAGTGTCGGTCCGGTGCCGGCAGACAGAACGAGGACGCTCCTGTGTGTGGTGCGAGGCGAGCCGCCAGACACAGCTCCCTCACATGCGCCACACACTACGAACAGCTCGACTGATCGACTTGTAATGAGAGGAAATGTTCAGGAAATAAACTTCCATGAACTCTTTTAGGTTAAAGATTATTTGATATTAGATAACAAGAGCTTATTAAATATATACATACTTAGTAGGTACATAATTATGTATTGATACTAATTATTTTCACTGAGCATTGTTCACCACAAATCATAATGGATTCTAGACACCTAAGCTGCTGGGGATGTAGGCGACGTTCGTACGCATTCAGTTGACATGCCGCCGAGATGTGGGTGGCTTACGTGTGTTACTGTTACTGTTAGCCTGTATCATCCCACTGCTGGGCAAAGGCCTCTCCCCATGATTTCCAAATTCTTCGATCCAGGGCTAAGGTGGAGCACTGATCGTTGGTTCTGTCCAGCTCGTCCCGCCATCTCCTGCGAGGTCTACCGCGTCGCCTTCTGGCTGTGTCAGGGCTCCACATCGTGGTTATTTTGGCCCACAGCTCGTCGGGCATACGGCAAACATGGCCAGCCCAGTCCCACTTCAGCTTACGTGTGTAGTGTTCATAAAAACACACACACACAATCTCGAACACGCACACGCTACATACTGAATTCGAAGTAACTGTACTACCCATGTATCCTTAGATTTATAAATATCTAATATGCTCTATATAATATACAGATGGTTAAGCTTGTAATTTGTAGAGGTTTAAAAGAAACAGTCGGTTAGGGAGTAGGAATTCATAAGAATCTCAACTTCCGCTACATTATGGCGACCTAGATCGGTTCGCACTGACGGACTGAGTCCTGCAGGCAAGCTGACCGCCAGGAGCCAGTGCTGCTCGAGCGGCAGGCGTATTCATATGCAGGTATGTCCGCGGCCGCCATTGCCGCGATGCGCCGCCGTGCGCCGGACAGCTTAGCTGGTTTGTCAGCTTGGCTTCTCATAGTTTTTATGATGCGGTGTCAACGCATCCGAGTGCGATCATCTCGAAAGTAATATTCGTCACACGCATGTGAAGCAGAAGCGGTTCATAGAGTTAAATTAGTTTTTGTGCGGCAAGAACCGCGGCGCGGCCGGTCTGACCGGCCCATATATCACGCGCGCAAAAACCCACTCTGCCGCACTCGGCCGCGCGCCCGCCGCACCTCTGCCTGCCCTCAGTGCACCGCCGCTGCTCGCCTACAGTTTTGATTGTCATTGATTGTAAGTTTTTTGGTATTACTGACTAATTCTGTGAACAATACAGCAGGATCAAAAGAGACGAGTCTATCAACACTTGTACGAATAGCGCAGTGACAGTATTTCCTTGATTAAGGTATGCGGATGGGACCCTTTCATGGCAGGTCATCATCATATCCTAATCAAAAAACTTTTTTGCAAAAAAAAAACCGACTTCCAAAAAAAACACAAAAAAGTGGAAAATAACTTTACTTTCGGAAGTCGGTGACTATTGTTTGTTTCATTGACTTTTTTGCCACCGACTTCCGAAAGTAAAGTTATTTTCCACTTTTTTTGTGTTTTTTTTGGAAGTCGGTTTTTTTTTGCAAAAAAGTTTTTATTTTACCCTTTTTAGTTATCGTATCACACACAAATCCTTGTCAAGTATCAATTTCGCAATTTCTTTTACTTGGATGACATTTTTTCCAGCTATTTTGATTTCAAAACCAAACTGCTGAACCGATTTTGATGAAATTTCTATGGGACCAATCGGGAAGCAGATCCATTCAGATAAAAGAAGAATTTTTCAAATCGGTTCATAAATGACGGAGATATGAGGTAACAAACACAAAAAAAAAAAAAAAAAAAACATATAACCGAATTGAGAACCTCCTTCTTTTTTTGAAGTCGGTTAAAAAGGCATCATTAGATCCGAACTAACACGAAACAATCCACATAACTCGAGTGTCAATCTCATAAGACTGACTTCTCTTGACTTCATTCGTAGGTAGGTGTTAGCGTCAGAATTGTCTCTTCCATGAATGAGACCGTGCTGTTCCTACAGGAAACCGCTGAGCGGGATCCTGAGAGAACATCCCAGTCGGAGGAAAAGGCGCCAAGGAAGCAACCGCTTCGGCGCCTAACGACTGATGCCCTGCCTGCAACATTTAAGCCACGCGGCCATTTAAGCTCGGCGAGGCTCCGGTGAGCAGCGCGGAGGTTTGAGTGGGATGTTCCCGGTATGACATGTGCGTAATGTGAAAAATATTAGCCGACGCTAGGCTCGTGGGCCGCCTCGAGGAGCTCCACGGCTACTGCCCGCGCCCGCGACCCTGACCGCGAACAGAGAAATTAAACTACCATTTATATCATCATTAATTTCCGGCTGTTTATTACAAAGTCTTCCTCTATGTGTGGTGTATTGCAGGAATTAGGTATTTGGTGCTGCTGATGGTGTCAAATTATTTAATTGTGACTGTAGCTTTAAATTTTTGGGAATTACCATGAATGGCGCATTCCCCTTCGTATTCAACAATTGGCCGAAGCTCAATTGGTACTCTATTTGCCTATCTCTTCGGTAATACAGGTGTAAGGTTATGCCCTCGCTCTCACTCCCCAAGACAGGACCTGGAAGCACAGAACTTTAGCCAACACCTTATTCACTTAGAACGTAACAAGCCATCACGCCTGACCCATCATCCCCACACGATGCCATTAGTTATCGTTTGCTCTTATTATTTCTGGATCCTATGAATCATAAGTAGCTTATAATATGTAGGTAGCTATGTACCTACAGACTCATACCTAGGTTCCGATAATTGTAAAAATCGTAGTAGCAGAAACGTGTCAGTTCGTAATCGCGAGATGGTGCGTCAATGGCGCGCTGGCGCTACCGCGCGGGCCCGATGTTGGCCATGTTGGGCAGGGGAAAGCGATGGAGAGATAAGTGATGCAATGAATTTAAATGACGTTTTACTGATTTACTTTAAAAAAAAGTTGTTTGTGAACATGTTTTAAACGACTTACAAAAAAAGATATTCTTAAGAGCGTTTACGCCGTCCATGCGCTGTTTGACTCCAAAACAGTACTTTTCAAACCCTTTAATACCATCAACCCTTTATTTTACAAAAATGATAATTACTAATAACTTTAGGAAATTTCGTTGTCTCAATAGTTGGAGAGAAAAATATTTCAATTAATAGAGTATTGGTAAATTGTATCAAGATAACTCAACAGAGGTTTTCTTAATTTCCCTTTTAGCGTCAGTTTCGACGCTCTAATTATAGGAAACCACTGGCAAACCTAATTAGATTTTTTTTTTACCTATTGCTAAGATCCTAAGGAATATAGTTGGAGAAGAAAATTTTTTGATTTAGGTTTCTTTATATAAGAAATTAAAGTTCAAACAATGTGAAATATTAAGGAATTAAAATGATTTTTTCACCGATATATCTTACTTGATTTAATATAATAATAGCATAATATAATAGAAGAACATATGCTTTAAAACATCCAATTTAAAATTTCAAATAATTTACAGTGATTATTTTTCTATAAATATTTGAAAACTACTATAAATCACTGCGCGCGAGCAATTTCAAATCAGACCGCCGCGAGGCTTTCTAGAGAGAGGACATGTCGCTCAGCGCTCTGCCTGACCCGAGTTGACCTTAGTCGTACTTCGAAGGATAGCGGACGTTTATAGTGTGATTAAAAAATCTTGGTACTTTGATGATTAAATTTTTTTATTATTATTTTTGATAACTGACAATATTTTTAGTGACAACCAATATCTACCCAATTTTTTTACATACGAATTTTACGTATTAAAACTTTTACGTATTTTTTTTGTAAATAAGAACATAAATTGTTTTTAAAGTTAACGCCAACCTATTGTATTTCCCTCATAAGAGGTGTCACTAAGAGGAACATCGCGTCAGGTTAAAATATAATATAAAATAAACGTAAGTAAATCCGTATAAAGTGATTTATTTGAATAGAATAAGAAACATTTATTAATCAGTCACAAATCAATAATAATTAACGAAGTTCGGTTTCTTTCTAAAGTTTAGATCAACAAATTCATGTTTGAATAACTAAAAAACGACTTTAATATTAATCATAATTATAGCTATACTTGCAATATATTATTGAATACTTATTTTATGCACTCGTACTTTAGTAATCCGTGTACGTTCAAATTCAAATTCAAATTAAATTTTACTACAACAATTGCACTCGAACGGATCATAGTGGGTTAGTTTGACTATAGCGCGCGAGAGCGCGCCAGCGCTATACACACAGGCACGCGCGCTTCTGTGTGTGTAAAAAATGCATTGAATTACCTAAACTTGACTTCGCGCGATAGACGTAAACGCTCTTAATCAATGATATTTATTTCGAAGCCTTTGTCAAGAAATATACGAATTAATCCAGATCTTAGAACTTGCAACCCAGACCTCTGAGCTTACATAAAGCACGTTAGGTTAAACCAAGGACATATCTACTCGTGGCGGAGTGGCGGGGGAGGCTAGAGCTCCCTACCGCCGGCCTCGACACAATCGAGGCGATCCGGCCAGTACTCGACGACTGGCTCGGGAGGAAGCACGGCTCCCTGACGTTTCGGGCGACGCAGGTGCTCTCGGGGCACGGATGCTTCGGGAAGTACCTGTGTCGCATAAGCAGGGAGCCGGACGCTCGGTGCCATCACTGCGTCCACTGTCTGGAGGACACGGCGCGGCATACGCTGGCCGAATGTGCCGCGTGGGATGAGCCGCGCCGTGCCCTCGTTGCAGAGGTGGGAGGAGACCTGTCGCTGCCGACCGTTGTTCGCTCGATGGTTGGCAGCGCAGAGTCCTGGGATGCGGTGATGTCCTTCTGCGAAACGGTCATGTCGCAGAAGGAAGCTGCGGAAAGGGAGAGGGAGATGACGAGCTCCCGCCCACCCCGCAGCAGACGCACCGGGCGTCGGCAGAGGGCGGATAACGCCCTCTTTCGGCCCCCCTAAACTGGTCCAGGGGCGACGGATTCGGGGATATCCGTCGCCCCCCAACACATTGGACCCGAGACGGTGTCACGTAGTGTTCCACGCGAGCCTCTCTATGACGTAACGGGGGGAGTTTTGTACACCTCACTCCCCCCCGGGACGAGGCCCGCAGGTCGAGCGGGCCGGCACTAGTCCGGGGCAGCGGAAGTCGCATTAGTTCCCGCTGCCCCCCGACGCAAGTGTGCGAGGGAACACCGGTGTGGTTTTAGTCAGTACGAGTCTGACAGACCCCTTCGCTCTCCCCAGGGCGGAGGACATCCATTGAGGATTTCCAAAAAGAGAAAAAAAAAGAAAGGACATACCTACTCATGGTTATAATTCTTCATTCCATTAAAGATCCCTCGTTTAACCTATACTGTAGAAGCTCTGAATAGTATCGGCAAGGCTCTACTCGAGCCGTTCAGCATTTTTTTATATGAAACGCGGCACCGCAATACACACTAATCAGCACGTCACGGTATAGCTTTGCGTCGGCACGACTAGTCGTAGCGGCAGTTTGCAGGTCGTATCAAGTTTACTCCGTGTATCAAGTAGTCGACAGCACTCACTGCGGCCGTGTATCCGGAATAGTTGCCGGACTCCGGACATACACCGACTAATATTATGTATACAAATATATGTTGAACAGGCAGTTTGGAGACGACAGACAACACGAAACGAAAGACACCTAACAACCGATATCGATGCAGTTTACCCGGCGAGTGTCATTCTTTCACGGAAAATCTTAATACCGCGATTCAGAAATTGACGTCAAATGAACAACGCCATCTATCGAGCAAGGAGTTAAACAGCTAAAATTTAATGCATGGAAAGCGATCGAACAAACAATAGGCTATGAAGATTTTCAAAGCAGCGTCATCTAAAGTACTTTTTGCTATCATAACTTTTTGGAAAACCCGATAAGTCGATTTAAAGTTATCTTATGAGCACTTCATCTTTATTCATTAGTACCAGTTTGATTCAATAGGTGTCGTTGCATGTATCTAAAGTAATGATGATGATTGCTTCTTGA
This sequence comes from Standfussiana lucernea, assembly GCA_964057025.1. Lineage (NCBI taxonomy): Eukaryota > Metazoa > Arthropoda > Insecta > Lepidoptera > Noctuidae > Standfussiana > Standfussiana lucernea. The sequence goes on from OZ059789.1 coordinate 101,198, forward strand.
ACACATAATGGTTTTGTAATTTTCACGTGATACTTAAACAAACAAACATAGCTGAAGACTAACAGACTGCAGATATACAGACAAAAATTCTAAAAATAGTAGAAATGGGTTCTGTTTGTTATCCTTTAACACCCCTACTATTTTTTTCTAAATATTTCCAATGTACAGAAACGCCACGTCTACAGATTTATAATATGAATATATATAGAAGATATAGATAGATAGAAGATATAAAATAGATATTGTGCCTAAAATAAACAAACAAGCAATGAAACGTTTAAAAATCATTCTTCATCCAAGTACTCACAAATTAGATCTTAACTTGCTAGGTACCTACTTAAAATCTTCAAGTCATAATGAATCAGTAATGGCTCAATCTTGAACAAAATTATGAATATTAGTAAAATACGTGATAAAAAATGACAGGGGTGTCCAACATAATTTTATGATGAATTCATGGTGGTGTGGTATTACAGTTCAACGTGCAGGGCAATGCGGGCGGCGAGGCGTACAGCGGCGGAGCGGCCGCGCTCAGCTCGGGCTCCGCGTCGTCGGGCGCGCAGTCGCCGGGCAGCCCGCCGCACGCGCACCTCGCGCACCACGCCGCGCGCCTGCGCGCCAAGGAGGAGGACCTGTCGGCGCACGGCCGCGCCAGCGCTGACGGTACGTACACACGCACCACTACACCGCTCTCCGCTCCACTACGTACACACGTGCTTTCCATATACTGTAACCAGCACCAGTACAGTGTCAAGCAACGAGCTACAGATTGCGTGTGTGCAGGTGGCGGCTCGTCGGAGTCAGAGGGCGAGTGCGCCGGCGCGGGCGCGGCCCGTGCGCGTGCGCAGTACGTCAGCGCCAACTGCGTCGTGTTCACGCACTACTCGGGCGATGTCGCCGCCGTCGTCGACGAGCACTTCGCGAGGGCTCTCTCGATCGACAAGCCCAAAGGTCAGAGTTACATGCATTCTGCCATCATTACTCATTTCTTTCAGATCAGCGGATCAACAGCAGACGCTGTCTATAGACTAATTGACCGAGTCAGTTAGATAATAAGAAGAAGTTGTCGCAATTTATCTTGACTTGACCAAAGATTTCACCACAGCGTCACACTCAAAATATACCCACAGTTAGAAAATGGAGAAAGATGAGTTGTATCACATGAACTGTTCACTGAAGTCTATTAATCATCGAAGTGTCAAATTCAAATTCAAATTCAAATTTGTTTATTCGTGACACATAGGTAAAAGTAATTACATGGTGTTATAACTATGGTTATGTCTCACTATGTGCTGCCTTGCAAGGCGTACAAATAATGTTTACACATTAAGAAATGCAGGCAGTAGTTTTAATGAATATAAAAACTACTGATAATATAACTAATTACCTAATATTTAATCTTTAATAAAATATTAATTAAACAAAACGAATCATAAACAATACAAAGTAAGCAAACAATAAAGTAAAAATCTTACGAACTAATGCTTATAATAATTAGGTAATAAAAGTATTAAAAATATAAAATAAGATAAAAACAGTTTTTATTTTTCTTCTAAGTATTCATTAATAGAATAATATGCTTTTTGGATTAAAAAATGATGGAGTGTTTTTTTGAATGTATTGGTATCTCCTGATGCTTTTATTGCCTTAGGTAGTTTATTAAATATTTTTGGTGCCATTCCTAGGAAACTTTTTGAGTAAAGGGCTGTTTGATGGGAAATTGATTTCAGTTCACCTTGGTGGCGTTTAGAGGATACGGTTTCGAATTGGTTAGGGTTATTTTTGATAAATATGGCAACCTCATAAATGTAAAGGGACGGGAGCGTTAATAATTTTAGATTAATAAAAAATGGTTTACAACTGTCAGTGTTTTGGATCATGCATACTGCACGAACACATTTCTTTTGGGCTTTAAAGATGGCTTCCCTATCCGTAGAATTACCCCAGAATATTACTCCATATCGCAGTGTTGTGGAGACGTATGCGTGGTATGCGGTAAGAACGGTACTGCGATTTGCGACTTTACTTAAATTGTGTAGCGCATAGCAATATTGATTCAATTTTTTTACTAAATGCTCAATGTGTATTTTCCATGTCATATGCCGATCTAACCAAAGCCCTAGAAATTTTGTGTTGTCAATTTTAACAATGTTGTTATGTTCATGTTTAACATTTGGATTTATCAAATTGGTTCGCTGGTTGAAATGCATGACATGTGTTTTTCCGAAATTAATTTTTAGGTTGTTATCGTTTAACCATTTAATAATTAAACTTAAACTATTATTTATATCATTTTCATAACTTTCTAAGTTTCTTCCTATAAATATTGTGGTACAGTCATCAGCAAATAGAGTCATGGGGTGTTCTATAGTTAGGGGTATATCATTTATATAACATAGGAATAACAACGGACCTAGTACACTGCCCTGGGGCACGCCGTAATTTATAAATCTTTGTTTTGATAGGTAGGTTTCTTCTGTTTTGGTTCTAGGGCATACTTTTGGTATTTTAGTTATTTGTTTTCTATTGACTAGGTACGACTTAATTAACTCTAGGACATTACCCCTAATTCCTAGCTTATTTAATTTTATGAGTAGGATTCCGTGATCTACAAAATCGAACGCTTTCGTCATGTCCATGAAGAGCGCTGAAACCGGGATTTTGTTATCCATGTTTGTGATAATTTTATTTATTGGTTCATAAATGGCCATATTAATATTTTTGTGCTTTCTGAAACCATACTGTTCTTTAGTTAGAAGTTTGTTTTTTTCAAGGAATGAATAGAGGCTGTTGTAAATCACTTTTTCAATTATTTTGGAAAACACTGGTACTAGGGCAATAGGTCTATAATTTTTCATATTATGTGGATTTTCTTTTTTGTGAAGAGGTTTGATAACAGATAATTTTAAATCTTCAGGGAATTTTCCACCGTCTATACATACGTTAACAATATAGCTCAGAACTGGAGAGATTTCTGTAACTACGTTTTTTATTACACGTGTAACAATTTCATCATAACCGCAACTGTTAGTATTTTTAAGAGCAATTATAATTTTATGTATATCATGAGGAACAGTCGGTGCTAAGAACATTGAATTAGGGTTGGAATTAATTAATGAAGATGTATAATCGGTGTTGTGGTTATGTTTGTTTACTGGTTGAACTTGGTCAATGAAATAGTTATTAAACAATTCGGCAATTCTATTTGGTTCTGTGACGTATTTATTATTATCTGTAAGTATTTTAGAAGGATTTTCTTTTGGGTAGTTAGTTTTAGTTGAGTTTATGACTCTCCAAGTTGCTTTAACCTTGTTGTCAGCATTATTAATGAAGTAGCTGTTTTGTGTCTTTTGAGTTAGTTTGATGATTAATTTTAGACGTTTAGAGTAGGTGTTATACGTGTTTTTATTTGTTTTGTTTGGTTGACGTCTTAATTGCCATAGCATTTCACGCTTACGTTTACAACATAGTTTAATACCTTTCGTTATCCATTTCGGAGTTTTAGAGCATTCATTTTTAATTCTAACTATGGGGAAACAAAGATCGTAAAACAATTTAAACAAATTATTAAATTCACGAAATGCATTATCTGGGTCTGTACAATTGTAAACATTACTAAAACTAAGGCTTTGAAGAGCATTCTTAAATTTAAGCATATTTTCTTGACAAAAATCACGTTTAAAAGTATACCAATGTGTAATGGTACAGGTTTTTTTAACAGGACATCTGGCGATTTGAGCTGTATGGTCGGATATAGCCAATTCCAACACCTCGCTCGTGCTGCCTCTAATGTTGTGTATTATGTTGTCGATACAGGTACCGCTATCTAATCGGGTTGGTTGACGAACACTTAATTTCAAGCGATAGTTATAAAGAAGATTTTCGAGTTGTGTAGATGTTTTCGTACTTTTTAAAACATCAATGTTAAAGTCCCCGCAAATAATGACTTTCTTTTTGGAATTACAACCTAGTATCTTCTTTAGCATACCTTCGAATTGGTAGAAAAAGGAATTTAAATTATCGATTTTGAATTTTGGGGATCTATAAATACATACAATAGTTATGTTATGTTCAAGTAATTCTATAGCGCAGCATTCAAAATCATTAGTGAAACAGTATTCTTTTAAATTGATTATTTTATATTTGTGTTTATTGTTTACCAGAATACATGAACCCCCTCTTCTATTGTTTCTAACGTAACAGGTTGCAAGTGTATAATTTGGAATATGTAAGTGTAAATCATCTCTCTCTTTCATGTTATGTTCTGTTACACAAAGCACATCTACCAATTTGTTATTACAAGCAAGTTCATGTAGGTGTACACTCAGTAGATCTGATTTATTTATCAAGCCATTAATATTTTGATGAAGTACATTTATGTGATTATATAAGAAAAAAATTACTATTATTTTCAGTATTAGAACCAATAATATTTTCACCGCTAGGAGACATAATATGGTGTATACCAGACAAATTATTGATATCAGAGTTCGAGACAGTGTCAGAGTTTAAAGGAATATCAAGAGGATTGACATGAGCAATACATTGAATGTTTTTAAACATATTAGATATGCCATTATTATTAATCGCACCACTATTTTTTGAAAACATGGTACAGTCGTATTTTAAGTCAAAATTGGAATCAAACAATAGTGCGTAGTTGTGACTTTCTATGTCTAGGTACAATAAATTGTTAAACAGTTCTACTCTTGCATTGACAGTAGAAAAATCATCATAGTAGAAAAATAACTGAATTTAAAAGTAGGTAAACATAATATTATATTAGTGTGATGTAGAGGCATTAATGTCTCGCGTATTTTGATAATTAAATCGAAATAATTATCGGTTCTTCGAAAGTCTTCTTCACCTATGAGAATTATACAGTAATCATCCATAGTGAAGTCCGTAAGTTTCAGGTTGATGTTACAGATGAGTTCGTTTATTCCGCCATGTGGTGTAAGGTAGTGGCACAATTGATAGTTCGGGAAAGTTTCTTCAGCTATAGACAATATTTTATTTTGCTTATTGCTACTTAAAATGCATATTTTCTTTCTTTGTTTTTGAGGTACCTTGTATATATTTTGTTCATTAGCTTGCGACGAGATGTAATTGGGTGTAATTTGGGTGGATGCATTCAATATTGATGCTTCCTTTGTTGTAGTGCTTGCTAAATTCATTTTTTTCCTGGATGATCGGGATTTTTTGTTAGGAGTAGACTGATTGGTATTTTCTTGGGTCTCTAAGACCCGTTCGCTGGATAATTTTGAGATTGGTTTGTGTTTATTCTCAATCATAGACGTGATGGTATTTTTTAAGTTGGTGTTCTCAGTCGATAACTGGCTTATTACTTCATGAGCTTTCAATAGATCTGAGTTAAGCTGTTCAACTTGTTTTTTAAGCTCTAGGATCTCTTCGTTCTCATCATCCGATATTGTTGGTAAGCTATTGGTGGTGCCGTTTAAAGTTGAGTCATTGGACATGCATGGGTCGATAGCAGCTTTTGCTTTTGACTGTGAACGAGTTTTGCGAGTTCGCAGCGTCATATTCTCGAAGAAATTCATATTTCTGATCCAGTGTATATAGAAAACTTATGTAGGTAATAGTTAATGGAGCTGCAAACACTTGAGATCAATATTTTACCTGTTATGTTGTAGATGTCGCATGTATTGTCTTGTCTTGGAGCATTCAACACTTTTGTAGGAACGTAAATTGCAACGTATTTTCACTTAAAGTATTTTATCATAAAAATGTTCACAAAATATAAAAAAAAGAATAATAAAAATATATCATTCACTAAGAAAGAATTACAATGTATCAATTGAATACTTTTTGGAATAAAGTCTTTGTAAACAAATCTTGAGAAAACCAAAAAGTAAAATTTGTTTAGGTTGGGTTCGAACTCGGAACTCTTTACAGCGCAGTCATCTACTTCCGTGACGCGCCGTTGAAGCGAATACTGACAGGCCGAAATAAGTGATTGTATTGTGCTATTCGATTAGAGAGTAAGAAAGTTCGTTTCTCTTTGTTGCAATTGGTTGAAAAATTTGCGTGATGCGTCTTTCACTTTTGAATAATGTTAACGGTACAGTTTATAAGGAAATTTTCGAATTCACTGTGTTTTAGATAATTATGTATTATTGTATCACTGTATTAATGTTTTATGAGTAATAATGCACTTTTTCGTTCAAATGTTGTGTACTTATCTGGATGCGTTGTTTGTTTGTAAACACTATTTGATGCTATTCCTTTAACACACTTTTATTTACACATCACTTGTGATATTGTTCTGCAAACGATAGACGATGGTTATTAGACATAAACTGACTGAAAAATTACACAATTAGACTTTAAAACAGGTGTTGAGTTTTTTTACGAATATTTAAATACGGAGCTAATGTTAACGTGACAACTAGCGCCACCTGATTATGAATTATATTATTATTATATGTTATGATATTATTATTATATATATATGATATTATTATATGTTATGGAATGATGTGTGTATTGCAAACAGATGTACGATTGTTTGGGTTATCTGTGGGCAATACCGATAATAGTGTATGTTAGGTGTAACGACGAAGCTGGGTGAAGCTCGCGGCCGCGGTCCCACAGTGTGTCTGAATACTGAGAACTTTGCGCAAAAACACTCCGCGAGCCGAGCGGTTCGGAGAAGAGCGCAGCGATTGTGCTCGCTCGCAAGAACAATGTGGCGGCAGCCAGCGACCGGCCGCTCTCCGCCACTAACTAGATAAATCACTGAAGTGCTTCTCGGGGCCGCCTTAATTAAACCCCACGTTTAATTACAAACTAAAGCCCGTCTCTCCGCCCCCGCGCCCCGCGGCCGCTTTACCGCCATCCACATCTCATTATTTTACTCTACCTCTTTACTTACCCCCGGTGCCCGGTGCATGCTTGGCGCACTTCATTTGAGAGTCCATTATGTACTTACCTGCTGGTGAAGTTTATCGAGGAGTTTCTTTGAAAGGGTATTAATACAACCTGAAGTTCATCTGGATGAGAATTATTTCAGCTAAAGATGTATTTCAACGTTTAAGTCTGTTACTCCAACATCCGCTAAGTTCATTAAAATTGCGTCGCGTCCGAACTGGACTCTGAGCCTAGTAAGTTATGTACGTAGTGCTAGGTACACACACAAGGCACTGGTACAGCACACGCACAGCGATGATGACATCAATGACGTTCGTGGTGGTGACGCAACACCAAACCGGTTCTGTCGGTCGAGGGCAGCTACAAACCAAAAAATATAGCAAATCGTCGATTCGTTGCGAAACCGAGCGACGAGAGTCGGGACATAGTTACGCGACCGTGATTAGATCGGAAAAACTCAGGCCATTACTTAAAAGATGGCGGAAAGGAGCCGCGCGACAAAAACGTACAACGTTGGCATAGCCCCGAGCTTGCGGGCCGCGCGCGCCCGAGCCCGGCTTTGTGCGGCGTGCCGCGCCCGACGCGCCGCGCATTCCACGCGCACCAGCAAAAACCACGCGCGACCACTTCTAAACTGTGCCCACTCCGCATCATACGCCACACTCGCCCAAATGTGTTCCTCGATCTCATATAGCAAATATGTATCTATACTGGTACGGTCTACGTTATGTCGACACGGGGAATTGTTATGGATACAGTCTGCTCATGTGTTATATGCAACAATAATTTACAAATAATAACAATAAATATGGAGGAGGCGAGTGCCAGCGTGGCTGCTGCGGCGGCTGCGGCGGCTGGCCTGGCTCTGGCCACGCCGGCCGGTCGCCTGGTGACTCCTCGGAAACATCGATTGTTTTATTGGATACTAGCTGTCCCGGCGAACTTCGTACCGCCTAACAGTCAATGAATCCTACCCCACCTACCCTACCTACTCTACCCACCCTACCTACCCACCTAGCCTACTCTCCTAGTACCTACCACCTACCTACCACCTACCTACCACCTACCTACCACCTACCTACCACCTACCTACCACCTACCTACCACCTACCTACCACCTACCTACCACCTACCTACCACCTACCTACCACCTACCTACCACCTACCTACCACCTACCTACCACCTACCTACCACCTACCTACCACCTACCTACCACCTACCTACCACCTACCTACCACCTACCTACCACCTACCTACCACCTACCTACCTACCACCTACCTACCACCTACCTACCACCTACCTACCACCTACCTACCACCTACCTACCACCTACCTACCACCTACCTACCACCTACCTACCACCTACCTACCACCTACCTACCACCTACCTACCACCTACCTACCACCTACCTACCACCTACCTACCACCTACCTACCACCTACCTACCATCTACCTACCACCTACCTACCACCTACCTACCACCTACCTACCACCTACCTACCACCTACCTACCACCTACCTACCACCTACCTACCGACAATTTACGCTTTCGCGACATAGACAATAGTTTATTAACCTTTCTATTAGATCAAAATAAAATAAGTTTCTGAACGCACGCATAAATATTTGTCAATCATTTGTCACTACTGACAGTATTTGACAGGATGGACATCAAATGTTTGACAGGTACGAAACCAAGGAACATTTTGGGAAAATGATTTATCTTTCGTAATTTTTTATTCGTCGATTTTTCATTGTTTTTAAGATTTATTCTGCTATTCTAGGCAGAGACAAATACAACAAATCAATAACCATGAAAATTGGTCCAGCAGATCTAGAGTTATAAGTGTTGTAACAAACCCGACTTTGTTTTATATATATAGATTACTAATGGACAAATTATGATTTTAAATCGTTTCAAAGCGGAAATGTCCTTTATGATTTTATGTTATCTAGATTCGTCGATTCGTATACAAAGAGTAGAATACTTATACCAACATATTTTTCATGCAAAAAATAAACTATTTCCAAAAAAAAATATACTAAAAAGTAGAACATTACTTTCGGAAGATAGTGACTTTTTTTTTGTTTTATTGACTTTTCAGCCACCGAATTCCGAAAATAAAGTTTTTTCACATTTTAGTTAAAAAGTATCGTTTTTTTAATATTAAATGGGCCTACTCTTGACCTCAATCTTGTTCTGAGAACAGAGATGAAGTCAACGATGGAACGAGGTGACCCAAAACAATCTTATTAACTTGCGACTTAAATAGATAGGGGTCTACCAAATTGTGGTATCTCAAACAAATTCTTGTCAAGTATCAATTTTACATTGTAACTACAAGTTATTAGCACAGCATCCACATAGACGAAGAAGAAAAAATGCATATTATACAGGATAACTCATAAAGTACCAAAGCAAAGTTAATAAAATTAATATGGACCACCGCGCAAGCTTCTACTAGCAAATGAAAAATTTATCACTTAAATCGGACCCGTCATCACGGAGACATCGGTGTACTGTACAAACATGAAAAAAAAAGATGCATACATATACCTCCTTTTTTTAGAAGTCGGTTAATAAAAATACCTTTCAGCAGTTATCATAGCTAGATATAGATTAGTTAGGCGTGGTCCTCGTCCTCGTGCAATGCGAGGATATCGAGGAACCTTTGAGGTGGCAACAGCTCTCTTGGCACGAATTCCACCGCTGCATATCCTGGCACATATGGACACGAGGGTTTATAGTCGAATCCGCGCCATTCGCCAAAATGGTAATAGTGTACCAGGAATCGCTGTTGCAAGGCTGAGGCGGCAGGAACGACGACACGCGCTCGAGCAGGGGTGTAAGCGGCTGCAACAGCCGCAATATTCGCGTAACGCGTTGTCGAAGCCGTCCTACCGCAGTTCGAAGCCTGGCTGAAAAGAGAGGAGCGCATCTCCTATAGACTTACTCAGGTACTTACCGGGCACAGTTGCTTCGGCCAGTACCTGAATCAAATTGACCGAGAGGCTACAGCAAATTGCCATCTTTGTGGAGGCGGCCTGGACTCAATGGTCACGTGCTGCCGTGCATACTTGCACAGCGAGGCTCAGGGGAAATATACAGGGTGGCGCCGACATTACGACAATAAATTAAACTGCGTATACCTCATGACGCTCCCAGTCTGCGTACAAAAATTTATTCGAATATATCCAGTAGTTTAGTCATAGGACATTATTTTTAACATTCGGAATTTTCTACATTATGTAGATTAATAGGCTAGCACTGACAGGTTAACGACTCCTGCATCAGTATAAGCACTAAACACATGTTGCCAACTCGCTATTTCAAAAACCTTTGCCAAATTCGTTCCTTAATGTTATTTCCAGCCGCGAATTAGTGCAAATTATACCTAAGGTTAGTAATAACATATTTATAAATGTGTTGTATTTCGTTAGCAGTTTTATGCTATTTAGTTTGTTTGAAAAAATATTTTTTTAATTTCGTTGCTAGGATTTTTTTGATAGTTTAAAAATACTCCTATGAACTAGTATTATACTAGTGTTTTCATTTATTGACGTATTGTCGGCGCCACCCTGTATAGTCGCCCCAGGGATGTGCCTTGACAGGCGTTGCACAGAGGGGGCTCCGGACAGGTATTTTAAGAGGAAACGGCGCCTCCTCTCATGTGCGGATTGTGACCACCGGGGTGGTTTTAGTGAGGTAAAAATCACACACTCCCCGGTCTTATCCCCAAAGACCGGCCGCCTTTTGAAGGTCTCCCCCGGAAAACAAAAAAAAAAAGGTGATGATGGGAGGTGCGGCCGCTGAGAGCAGCCGGCCGCCGCGCGGCACCCTCGCCGCACGTCTATGTAGGCTTACCAGCGGAAGCTTGGAATGGTTTCAATTAAGATGGTGTAATGCTATACTTGCGAAAATGAAATTCCTATTTTCCCTACATTCTACATTAATTTTTCAAATTTTTTTCTCCAGACGAAAAATATAGGTTTTGATCACGCTGCACTATAAGCCTTTAGCTTCACATGTGTGTAATTAACTAACAATGTTATTCAAACTTGGAAGTCAATTTTAATATTTTCTAACTGTTGTATCGAATTGAAACTTATTTGCATAATTATGTAGGTTTGGATGACAATATATATAATAATTTGGCATTTTGGTCTATAATTTGGTATCTTGGAGCTGATTTTATGATGAAGCCAGGAGGTGGATAGTGGAACTCTTCAGTGGCTACTAGTCAATATGCAGGGCTTGGTAACGAGGTTCTGGTGATAGAGCCAGGAGGTGGATAGTAGAACTCTTCAGTGGCTACTAGTCAATATGCAGGGCTTGGTAACGAGGTTCTGGTGATGGAGCCAGGAGGTGGATAGTGGAACTCTTCAGTGGCTACTAGTCAATATGCAGGGCTTGGTAACGAGGTTCTGGTGATAGAGCCAGGAGGTGGATAGTGGAACTCTTCAGTGGCTACTAGTCAATATGCAGGGCTTGGTAACGAGGTTCTGGTGATGGAGCCAGGAGGTGGATAGTGGAACTCTTCAGTGGCTACTAGTCAATATGCAGGGCTTGGTAACGAGGTTCTGATGATGGAGCCAGGAGGTGGATAGTGGAACTCTTCAGTGGCTACTAGTCAATATGCAGGGCTTGGCAACGAGGGTCTGATGATGGAGCCAGGAGATAGATAATAGAACTCTTCAGTTGCTAACAACAAACCGCAATTTTTTGTGCGTGATAAAAGTGTTTTTATTAAACCAAGTACTTTTTTCAGGATTTATGTCACTGCTTGAATTGTTTTGGTCTTCATTTGTGTAAAGGTGATTCTAAACGGGCAATATTTTTATACAATGCGTAGCTACAATATTGTCAACTACAGTCCGGCCACCACAAAAGCATTTTGATGCCGATGATGTCTGTAAAATATACATATATCCCGGCAATATGTCTGAACTATTAGGTATGGATCAAATGTTAGTTAGGTCCTGGGTTCGATACCCGGGTTCAATACCCGGGTCGGATAAAGAATTATTGGGTTTTTCCATCGTAAAATTCTTTTTTTTTTCATTTTTTCATTTTCATTCATTCATTCCTCTCATTCCTGAGAAATTTATGCTCGGGTGATGGCAATAATAGGTTCCACTAAATACTAGGTAGGACTTAAAAACTAGCAAAATTTGTGTGTACTAAGTAGCCTACGCAGCTAGGTCTGCCTATCCTTTCTGGAAAAATAGGTGTAGTTTGTGAAGCGCAGTCGTGATGCTGATGCAGGTACAAGGGTTGAAGTGTTGTGTACAGAGAGCGTGCCGATGGTGTCGCGCAACCTGCCCGCGTCGTTCTTCAACGCGGCGGCGACGGGCGTGGGCGTGCCGGGCGGCGCGTGCGCAGGCGTCGACATTTACGACTACGACCCCTGGCACCAGCACTACACCGGGTGAGTCACTGCCCTACACCGGCGCCCTACACGACTGCTGCCGTACTCATATTAACTACTCAACAACAAATAAAAAGCAATTAATGCCATAATTCAAATGTGGCAAATCGAAATATACAAAGAAGCTGGTTTTCACCAATCTGCTGGATTGTAGTCAGAAAATCAGAGGCACATGAGTGTTAGGCTAAGCATGCACTGTGATAAAAAATCGCACGATTGGAATTCGGGGTGTAGAGAAATCTGTGACCTGGGGGTCTACTCTCTAAGTCCGTCAACGAAGATTCCGAGCCCGTACGAAAGTATATCGAAACTTCGAAATGAATCCTATGCCCTATTATTTTCGGATTCATGAGTTTTGAAAATACATCGGGAGTGGGGACAACTGTCCAATCGTGTTGTCATTCGTTTTTAGTTCTGGTCCCTCACTAATCGTATGTCCGTAAGTGATACGGAGTAGGAAACGCCCGTATCTTCGGCCGAAACTATGGGTTTCGTGCTTAGAGAGTAGACCTCCTGATCAAAGATGCTAATAATGGATCATTCCCTCTATGTCGATTCCCGCTACGTCGATTCGCGAAACAAATGACATCAGTTTTAAAAAGTTTACACTTGACCTCCAGGTTGGTCAAGTACACTTAAAACAAAAAGTGAAACGCTTTTAGTTTTAAATAAATTCATATATTTGTTACACAAATTATTACTTATTATAACGTCGTCGTCGTTCACAAAAGTACAAGGCTAGCATGAATAGAAGATGATAATGATGATGGTAATCAGGGTGAGTCTATCAGACATATTATTCTTGGTTGTTCTCGTCTGGCTAACGGCGAGTACTTGTACAGGCACAACCAGGTAGCCAGGATTATTCTCCAGCAACTTGCCTTGAAATAGCAACTTGTGGAATCTGACGTACCGTACCCGACCCAGTTCTCGAGAAACACTTTGTCACGCTGTACTGGGAGCGGTCTATCGTTACTGCCGGACTATTGTCGCCAATAAGCCTGATATAATGGTGATAGACTGATCAGTGCACCGCTTAATAGTGTTACTATCCCGCATGACGAGAACCTCGTGAAAGCTGAGAAAGAGAAACAAATAAAATATCTCAACTTGGCACACGAGGTTGTCGGCATGTGAAATATGAACTCGGCTATCATTGTGCCGATAGTCGTTACGGCCAATGGCCTGATGGCCAAGAGCCTCGACGAAAATATGTCGAGGCTCTCGCTAGGCGGTTGGATCAAGGGCGTGATTCAGGCAGTACTCCTCGCTACGGTCCGCTTTGTGAGGAGGTTCATGTCTCTAAAGCCCTAACCACCATTAGCTTGGACTCTGATCCACTCCCACTCCCGACACCGGCGGACCATAATTTTTATGTTTTAAATGTTTTTTAGGAAGAATAATATTAAACAGTAAGTGGACTCAGATACCTAGAATGTAAAAATACGTAACACCTTGAATTTATGCTAACCTAGTACTTTTTGGTGGGTTAAATTATTTAAAAGACGGTATCACCGGATGACACAGCGGTATTTCGTTTTTAATGTGACTGTACTCAGTGACAGCCATGTCGAGTTGAAACAAAAAACTATGTATCAAAACCAAGAAAAATCACGAGTCGACGTAGCGGGAGTCGACATAGCGGGAATGATTCCTAATAATTATTATTTGAAATCGCGAGTGTGGGATTTAGATAACATGTGTTTTCTTAAACACGTGACTTTTCTGTGTTTGTTTTGTGTTTTCGTAAGTTTTTATTGTCATTCTACTACATTAAACTTGGCGCGATTTTTGTATAGCAGTGCGGGCTTAGCCTATGTGGAGCCCTGTATGAGTGTATGTGGTGTGTGTGTTGTGGCAGGTACGGGCACGCGGCGCACCGGCACGCGGCGGAGTACCACGCGGCGGCCGCGCACCACAACATGGCGGCGGCGGCGGGCTACGGCGGCTTGCTGCTGGGCCGCGGCGGCCTGCACCCGCAGTACAAGCCCGTGGACTGGGCCGCGCAGCACCACGCGCCGCACCACCTGGACCCCGCCGCCTGCTCGCCCTACTCCTACCCCGCCGTGCCCGGTACGTACGCCGCATATCTCAGCAGGCGGATGCGGAGCGACGCCTCTGCCGCTAATGTGGGGGATATCAAAGGCATTTCTATAATTCAGTCGCAGAGTAAACGATCAAACGCTACGATAAATAACCGTACATACTTTAATGACAAAATGTTTTTGTAACGGTTGTAGTATGCGGGCGGCCGGGCGCGCCTCGCGGTCGCATGTATTTTAATTTTCAAAGAGATTCCGGTCGCGTCTGGCGCAGATATTTTAATTGTGATGATTTAAGCGCGTTACCCGAATGACAAAACAAAGCATTCCCACTTTGTGGTTCTGTGCGGGGAGCCGCGAGCCTCACTCGGACTCGGGGAGCAGTGAGCGCGGCAGGGACGCACTAGTGCTGACACTTGCTGCACTCGCTGCTACGGCGCAGATGCACAAACTTAAGAAAACCGTCCGTGAGCTGGAATTTAGAATCGCCTATAAGGATGGGCATAATTACCGCGTCAGATAAGAAACGATTATAAACGACGGTTGATGCGGTAAAAACGGCGGACGGTGGCGGCGAGTTGAAAGGGTCTCTAGTGTCCGTAATGCCCGAGGAGAGGTACGCGGGCGAGGGGTGCGGGGGGTGGTGAGGCACAGCGCTCCCTAATGACGACGATTAAAATTAATTTGCGCGAGCCCGCACCCCTGCACCCCGCTCCGCGACCAAATTAAATTCTTGAGTCGCGATCGAGCCTCGCCCTCCCTTCCCCCCGCCCCGCCACCGCCGCGCCCCTCCCTAGATATGCATTGTTCCCTTTTGTCTTCATGATCGCACCCGTCCACATGACTGATAATGTTTTGCTTGAAAGCTAGCGGAAGCCTTCCCGATTCACAACATGTTTATTTTATTTTAGTCAACGCAAATCACTTTCCCTATTTTGTTAAGAGACCAGGTGGGTTTCCATGTATGCCACACACACACACAGACAGCTGTCTAGCACCTTTCCCACTCTCGGAATAGTACTACAACATTCGTGCACTACACACAACAGATCATGGTAACCCCGCTTGTCTCTGTCTGTGTGAGTGTCGAGTATTACTGACGGCAACTACGTTTAATTGTTGTTTAACAAGTGATTTTAAAAATGCAATGTGATAGAGTATACCAAATGTAATGTGATTGTTGTATATAGACTGTCATGTTTACTGACAGTGACACAACTGATGCATAAGTTATGTATTTAGGTACGTTCCTTGTCGAGTCAATATATGTATAGTTAAGTCAAGGCTTTGTTGGCCTTTCTCGGGGAACTGGGGTGGATCGAATAAGTTCCCACCCGTACGCAAAATGCGCCCGTTGGTCGTGGAGTTGCGGACACCGGCCCGCTATACAATACAATACAATATGTATAGTTAAGGAGGGGCTAGATTTTAATAAGTACGTACAGTAACCTTTCATAATTACAGTGGCTCGGTGAAGATTGTATCACTGTAAACACAGTACGCACACTGTCGTCGCGCAACCGAAACAGGAACAACCAAAGAATCACTCAATAAAAGCGGCGCGGTGCGCGAGGTCAAGACAACGATTTTTCAAACAAAGTTAACCCTACAAACAAACAAAACAACAAACAAAGTTGCCCTACAAGTTCGGTGCTATAATTATAAAAACTTAGACGAATTTTGATATACCTAATATAGCAAGATGTTTTCTTGACTTACGCATTTCGAAAAAAAAACCTCCTTTCAAAGTTAAAATCAAACCATTTATTTCAATTAGGTCATTTAAAGGCACTTTTGAACTTGAAACATGGAAATAGAAGCTTCGGCTACGGAAAATGCCGAAATTGAATCAACTGCTAAGAATGCCCGAGAGCGTGGAGGCAGTGGCCCCGCCGCGCCCGTGGGGCGGGGGGCGGGGGCGTAGGCGGGGATCCCACATTTTGAAGTTATATTATTTTTGACAAGTTGCAAGGTCATTTTAATCAAGTGTCAGTTAAATTTATCGTAAACTTTTAATTTGATAGTTAAAAAGAAAATTAAACTGTTCACTTTTTGGCTATCTTGAACGCTAATTCAATCAATTTGCACCTTCGGCTTCGGCCTATGCAGCTTAAAGGAGAAGCAAACGTATGAAGCCACAAAAGAGCCTAATATTAAAAGAGAATTTTTTAATATTTTTGAATTTAGAACACAAATAAAATGTTAAAAGCTTGAAGTCTTTCGACTGTCACTAGTGTGTTCTTCATGTTCAGACAGGCGTGGATTATAGGGTAGAGAGGCGGTATTTCAATAAAATAACACTTGTCACAAACACTCTACTTACAACTCATGATAATGATAATTCAACCAAACGTTTCACAAAATAATTAAAGATGACTTAGATTAAAAAAGCATAACGTCCACCCAGCACGTGGCTGCGTGCGCTTCCCCGTGATCCAAAGCTAACTGACTGTTTTCATAAGATGGCCGCCTCACCAATGCCCGGTGTTCGTTTTTGACGTTGACAAGATGTCAATTGACAGTCTAGAAAAGAGGTCGCGCCGACATACATTTATAATTTATTAATTTTTCACTTATGTCAATTTAATTGACCTTGGTCATAAAACAAGGTTACCAGTTCCGTTCGGTGTAAGGATTCTGCTATTTGGCTACCAGCATAATACAAATGTAAAGCCATGTTAAAGCTTCTTTGATTTTATTTAAAAATAACAATGTATCGGATCAGCAGCAAAAGTCAAACGTCGTTTCCAAGCAAGCGTGTAGATAGATCAAGATCAGTGTAGGTATGTTATTTCTTACCACTTTGCACGTTTTATTAAAGAGTTTCTTGTAAATTTGTGCTACCTACAGTCACAGCATTTGTATTGTAAGGGCGTCCCTACACGACGCGACTTACTCACGCTAGCTTGTGTTAGCGCTAGCGTGTGTTTAGTCGCATCGCATACAAGAACGGGACGATAGGCTTACTTCGAATGATGTTATTATTAAAAACTTTTGAAAAAAGCTGTCACCGCTCGCTCGTGAGATTCAAAACCACGGCTCGTCATTCGCCTTTCAAAATACGTTAGCTGGGTAGCTGCTACAAGTATGTTAATAAGCTCCAATGATCAACGTATTTAATGACTAACAAGATTCTATCTTTTTCTAGGATACTTCCTAGAAAAATATAGAATCTTCATAATTCAGAATGTTAATATTTTGATTCAATGAATTAATTATTTGGAGCCCTGAGAGGTTACCCACCTGAACTGTGTGTACGATTGATTGCTGCTGTCCGCAACTTCGCGTGATATCTTTGTATTTCATCATTAATTTTATACAAATATCAAGACTAGTCCCAGGGCCTACAATGTCAACAATAAGTTTTATTACTAATTATATCAGTACAGGTAGAAGCAAACAAAAAAATTAAAATTAAGTATGATCATTGTCCACAAAAGAAGCGAGTTCACTGCATTCTTAAGATAAGGCGTAAGTTTGTGATTTAGGTGCGAAACGGTAACAGACAAAAGACGGCCTCATACTTACATATATCCAAACTGAACTCGTACACTGTCCGCGAAGTAGACTCAATAGCTAAACAATTGCGGTGAACCAGATGTGGACCATTGGACAGGAAAAAGTATAAAGTCGACGACGCTACGACACCGCTACGACAGTGCTACGAGACCGCTACGAGACCGCTACGCCAATGCTACGACTAGCCTCACTTTAATAGGTAAACCAACAAAAAACATTATAGCTGTGTCCAAAACCAACATGCGTTTTTGAATTATCTTTTACACACTAATATTATATTAAATAATATAAAACGTAGTCAATAAGTTGCCATTCGAAACAATGAGTATGTGTCGTGTGTGTGAGTATGTGACGCTCGATTAAACGAACATTCGATACTTTAAACATAGGGAATATGTATTAAATACATTGAAACAGTATTGAGTATACAGTTGATTAACCATTCGATCATTTGTACGTTCGACTATGTATGCCCTCGATTAATACTAGTCGGTCTACGAGTATTGTTAGAGAAAAGTTTTGTCGGATAACAATTATCTTAAAAAAAAAACTTTCACCCTAGGAATTTCTGCTGTATCAACCAAATCGTGTAAACAGCCAAATCCGGAACTGCTACCTGTAGACCATACTAATATTTGTTTCATGCGGTAATTGAACCCGTGACACGCAGCGCTGTAGCCAATCGCTCAGCTACTGCGCCAACTGTGCCATTGGGCAATGATTAAAGAATGAGCGAAACAATGATAAGGTAGGTACTTATTCCGCAGCTTTCTCAGAGAGCTACGGACAATCTTGCCCGCGAGTTGCTCGTCTTCCAGTACTATTAACAATGACATAATTACCTATCACAGTACACTTACACAATAAAGTAGCACAAAAACAAAGAGTAAATTATACAAAATAATCATGCATCACTTATTTTCGTAGCACTTGCTACGAGAGTGCTACGATAAATAGTAGAGGGCATTTTATCACAATACAGTAACTACAAGAGTATTCATTAAAGAAATAATATTTTAGTGTAAACTAAAATATTGTTGAATGGATAAACTGGTATTGCATTGTAAGCATAAAAAGTAGCTAGGTACTTGTAAGGGTAAGGAATATCTTACACGAGAGATAAGTGATGGACTCGCGTCGAATGTGGCCCTTTGTCGTTAGCCCAGACGGTGCCATGCGATTACCGATCGCTAAATCAAAATTGTGTACTAATTTTATTGATTAGCTGAGCGTCGATGTCAGCATAAAATTGTAACAATTGACACTGTGCGGGTATGCTCGTACAGTAAATAAAAATCAAAGCATTTATTTCAAGTAGGCCAATTACAGGCACTTTTGAATTGTCGAAACAAAGACAACAATAACAAATGAAGCTACAGTCCCAGCCACAAGACATAATAACTGTGAAAGTCCTGTAGTTGCCCCTTTCAAAGCGTAGATCTCTATGGAGAAGAATGGGCAAGAAACTCCATGAACACTCTTTTAAATCATAATGTTGTTACAAAAATATTGGATACAACATTCTTGTTGAGATGGGATGAGATACATTATGTGAGAACGATGTAGCACGTTAAAAGTGTCCACAGTACAAACAAAAAAAGACAATTAAAAAACAAAATAATTAGTTCAAATAAACCGTGGCAACTAAGAGATGACCAGTCACAACTGACAGCGCCCGTTCACGATCATAACGCATGGATCAGCCATCATTCAACTGAACCATTTTGATGGGAATTTTTATACTTGCAATGATTTGGGAAAGCAGATTACAGTTACCCGTCAAGTTATGAGGATAGTAGAGGGCGGCCGCTAGCCGGGGCCGGTAGCCGCTGAGCTGGTACTCCACAACTGTTGTTCACTTGATTAGGACTTACTTGTATACGCGTAGCAGGCGGGTCGGTAAACACTCGTTTTTACAGTATCTGACGTTAAATATAGTAGGCAGTTCAGGAATTTCAAATTTATATTTTTTATTCGTATTAGTCGCTTCTTTACTTATGGTCTCATTCTCAAGCTAGCTGCTGGCCCGGCGGGGGGGGGGGGGTGGACCCGGGATGCCCGCAGCACCCGGCGTGGAGGCGGCATGCCCCCCGCTGCACCCGGCGCATTCCGCTGCGAAGGGGGAGGGTTGGAGGGTGATGTGGCTGCTTATTGACAAATACCGCACCGCGTCGAACACCACGACCGAATGTGTGCCTATTGAGAGCTTCACATAGTCCTCGTACACATGGCTACTGCGACCAACCTATCCGGCCCAAACACAATACAATCATACATCGTTACATAGACTGGGTACAACAGGGGGGTGGTACCTACATATAATCTTTGTTTCCTTTCTGGCAAAAATCATGGTCGTTCGAGGCGGACTGGGTCACTTCTTTGGTTCATCATATTTTATTACTAGCTTGTCCGCGCGGCTACGCCCGCGTGGGTTCGGTTATTGTCCTACGGGACCGTACTACCGGGATACAAAGTAGCCTATGTGTTAAATTAAAATTCTATTGTAAATGCATTTGCTTTGAATTAGGTAGCTACATATTACTTACATTTTAATATCCCAAGTAAGTTTGAGTGTAACAGTTTACTTCTTAGGTAGGAAAGTATTAGGTTTAAGAGCGTTTACGTCTATCGCGCGAAGTCAAGTTTAGGTAATTCAATGCATTTTTTACGCACACAGAAGTGCGCGTGCCTGTGTGCATAGCGCTGGCGCGTTCTCTTGCGCTATAGTCAAACTAACCCACTATGATCCGTTCGAGTGCAATTGTTGTAGTAAAATTTAATTTGAATTTGAATTTGAACGTACACGAATTGAGAAACAACGAGTGCATAAAATAAGCATTTAATAATATATTGCAAGTATAGCTATAATTATGATTAATATTAAAGTCGTTTTTTAGTTATTCAAACATGAATTTGTTGATCTAAACTTTAGAAAGAAACCGAACTTCGTTAATTATTATTGATTTGTGATTGATTAATAAATATTTCTTATTCTATTCAAATAAATCACTTTAAACGGATTTACTTATGTTTATTTTATATTATATTTGAACCTGACGTGATGTTCCTCTTAGTGACACCTCTTATGAGGGAAATACAATAGGTTGGCGTTAACTTTAAAAACAATTTATGTTCTTATTTACAAAAAAAATAAGTAAAACTTTTCATAAATAAAATTCGTAGGTCAATAATAGGATAAATATTTGTTGTCACTAAAAATATTGTCAGTCATCAAAAATAATAATAAAAAAATTTAATCATCAAAGTACCAAGATTTTTTAATCACACTATAAACGTCCGCTATCCTTCTAAGTACAACTCAGGTCAGTCAGAGCGCCGAGCGACGTGTCCTCTCTCTAGAAAGCCTCGCGGCGGACTGATTTGAAATTGCACGCGCGCAGTGATTTATAGTAGTTTTAAAATATTTATAGAAAAATAATCACTGTAAATTATTTGAAATTTTAAATTGGATGTTTTAAAGCATATGTTCTTCTATTATATTATGCTATTATTATATTAAATTAAGTAAGATATATCGGTGAAAAAATCATTTTATTTCCTTAATATTTCACATTGTTTGAACTTCAATTTCTTATATAAAGATACCTAAATCAAAAAATTTTCTTCTCCAACTATTTTCCTTAGGATCTTAGGAATTGGTAAAAAAAATCTAATTGGGTTTGCCAGTGGTTTCCTATAATTAGAGCTTCGAAACTGACGCTGAAAGGGAAATCAAGAAAACCTCTGTTGACTTATCTTGATAGAATTTACCAATACTCTATTAATTGAAATATTTTTTTCTCCAACTATTGAGACAACGAAATTTCCTAAAGTTATTAGTAATTATCATTTTTGTAAAATAAAGGGTTGATGGTATTAAAGGGTTTGAAAAGTACTGTTTTGGAGTCAAACAGCGCATGGACGGCGTAAACGCTCTTAAAGTTAGATCCATTTCTTCTAACAATGAACCAAAATGTTCTTATCCGTTGCAAGACTTATTTATCAGATTGCTTCCGTTTCTTCTTATTGTACGTATTCTTAATTTGACCAAGTCTCCAAATCGGCGGGCATCATATCAAATAATGGTTTAACCGTAGTACAGCAGGGCTCTGCGCGACAGCTGCTCCAGAAGTAGGGGAATACAAAGTTACAGCATGACAAACTTGTAAAAAATAGGTACAAAAACGAATTTAAAAAATCGTACCGCGTCATTGAGTTAAATTCTAAATTAAATGTTTTAAGATAGGTGGCGAAAGAAACCATGACGGCAATGTACCGAATTACAGAAAAATAAACCTGCAGTTTTGGTGGCTTGAAAAAGCTGCCTGACTTTTGTAAAATACATACCGGTCAAAATCATAACCCGCCTCTATGCTTCGCCGTGGTCGGGTAAGAAGCACCCCTTATTATTACACAAATTATTCAAAGGAACTGTCACATTTTTGAGTAATTCGGATTTTTATTAATTAGAAAAAAAACGGCATTTTTCTTGATTTGTCAAATAATATTTGTTCCTAGTTTTTGATCTATTCCACCGACACGCGACACTTCGATGATCCCACCAATCGTCCGAAGTGTACCTGAGGCAGTGGCGCGGTATGATGACAGATGACACTACTTTTGTAATAAGTTTTATATCTGTTTGACTTGCTGTTGTAAGTTTGGATTCCTCTAAGGGTGTGCAGCTGACTTTCATTTGGATGATCAGTGAATATTAAACAACTAAGTAGGTACTAGAAATGTATTTCAAAAATAATAAATTGCCTGCATAAATTGTGCAGTGAGTCCCGTAATATTAGATGTTTACGGAACATTGAAAAGACTGACTGACTTCTGATCAAGACCTTAATCTGGTCTAAAGTAGTCAACTTAAATGACCTAAGTATTATGAAACTGAAATGTGTCGTATATTTATACGTATATAAATATACGTATACTTAATTATTATATGGAAAGAGTATAATCATTCTCTTGTTTTTCATATCCCTATTTATTACGGGTGCGCGCAGCATGTCTGCATCCGTACTTCTGTATCGCTCGTCATCTCAGCAGTCGCCTCCTTTCTAGCCATATCATCGTTTACACAGAAATATATGGAAAGAGTATGGAGTTACATAATCGCCTAGCAATCTGACCGCACCGTTACGAGTACTTATAGAGACAGGATAGTTAACTTTAGAAATAAAATACAATTGGTAGGGCTAAACTGTACCAGGCAATCTAATTCAATGGGCGCTCGATAGCTCGAGTAGTATCGACGTAGCGTCCAGCGCGGGGGGCGCGGCGCGGGCGCTGCCGGCCAATCGCAGCACGCTGACCGGCGGGCGCGCGCCCCCTGGTGCCACCCCACGCCCGGCCGCACGCGCCCTCGCGCCCCCTTGCCCCCGCACCCCCGGCCACTAAATCACACGGCCACGGCCGAGTCAATTACCGGGTCGCTGCGCCGCGCCACTGTGGCGGCTCTGTAGCGCGCACACACACACTCGACGGTCTCGACCGTGAGACGTGTGCCGTGTGTGCGCAACCAGACTGACGCTGACATATAATTAGTTCAAGTCATTTATTTATACGCTTGTTATAATTTTGTTACTTTAAGATTAGATAATAATAACTTCTGGTAGATTTTTTACGGGGACATCTTTTGTATTATTATTTTGTTTAATTATTTTTATTTATTGAGCTACGGGTGGAGCATGTCTGCAGTCAGTGCTCCTCTAATGAATGTTCCATGGGTCTGAACCAGACAATCTTTACTGGGTTTGTGAATTTGGTCTTTTTATCAATGACGCCTTAATAGCTAATTAATTTTGATGGAATAGGTATGGCCTAGACCATGAACTGGGTTGGGACATAACTACAAATATGTCCCTGATTGCATGGTCCAGATGGCTAAATTAAACGTTAATTTTGTCGTTTTGGTCTCCATGCATGCATACCAAACCTTAGTCAAGAGCTAGCCGATAAACAACTCTTTAGGTACGAATATGGTAAGATTTTCCTACTATTTGAGGTTTGTACACCAAATCAATCAAGATTCCATTAAGTCTGTTCTTAAACTTAAGGGCCAGTACGTTCGGGTCGAGATTTGAAGGTCGTTATGTCGACGCGATCGCGCGTACATATATTGTCTGATGGCTAGAGATGTAGCGTTGTGTCCGACCGATCCGTTGGCGATAGCATCGCGCCCAGACATCATCCGTCACAATCAGCCGGCTGCTCCGCGCCACTCTGATAAGAATCGCATTGTATGACGAGATAGCTATTTGTTCATACAGTCTCCTCCTTGCGGTCGGTCAAAGAACAGCCCAGTTGTCAAGCACTAAGCCGCACCTAAATAGTTACCTAACCAACAAACAAGAAGAAACCTAAACAAAACTTCTTGTCTCGATTCTTATAACTTAACCAATCAACGGGTCACTTCCTGGCTCCAACACAACTCGTTTCTATTCCGCTGATTTAATGAAATTAACAACACAACTAATACACCTAGGTATTTATACATTCAGTCAAAAAAGTATCGGGAATGGGTGATGTGTTTATGGTTCAAAATATATATATTTTTTGTTGTGAGATTGGCACAACCGATTTCCATTTTGGTGTGGAGTTGCATCTGTTATTTAGACTAAATACAGTGCTGTTTTTAGTTAGATAATATTTATGTAGTGTGTATTGCGAATTTCATAATGGACAAAAACATCGAACAAAGAGTTTGTCTCAAATTTTGTATCGCCAATGGAATTTCGTGTTCGGAGTCCCTGAAAATGTTACAGAAGGCTTACGGTGAATCGACTTTATCAAAAACACGTGCTTATGGGTGGTACAAAGCGTTCAAAAGCGGTCGAGATGTGATGGAAGATTTGCCTCGCTCTGGTAGGCCATCAACGTCATCAACTGAAGCTAACATCGCAAAAGTGAAGGAAATAGTGACTGAAAATTCTCATTCAAGTTTGAGAGAGATAGCCGCTGAACTTTCTGTGTTTCACGAGTCGATCATTACCATTTTAAATAATCACTTGGGTATGAAACATGTTACCGCTCGGCTGGTCCCAAAATACCTGAATTTTCTCCAAAAACACAATCACATAAGAGTCAATCAATCAGATTATTTGTGAAATATAGGTGTTTACATAAATAGGGGGAGCGCTATGTTTTGTCATAATTATGACTTACAAATTTATAAGTAACCCATTAGGTGTCATTAGATTATATATGCTTAAATATTTTAAATTAAAAACATGAACAGGACAAAAGAACAACAAAAAGAAACGTCAAATACAACAAAATCAATAAAAGTCACAGTACTTATTATCTAAAGCTAAAATTGCATCATTATAATAAAAGGTCGTTCAAAAATTCGTCTATGGTATAATAACATTTGTCAATTATTAATTTAGTAAGAGCTTGCTTAAATTTATATAATGTCATGTTTTTTATGTCATCAGGAATTTTATTAAATACTTTAGGTGCCATACCAAAAAAACTTTTTAGCTTCAATGAGGTGTTATATTTTAGATGACATAGGTTTTTTTATATTGAAGAAATTTTTTCAAATAATTGTGCTTTTTTTTTACAAACAACGCAGTTTCAAAAATGTATAATGCTCGAAGGGTCAGTATTTTTAAAGACTTAAAAAAGGGTTTACCGCTTTCCATTGTTTTTATATTACACATTGCTCTTACATCTTTTTGGCATACTAAATACAAGCTCACGGTCAGTGGACTGCCCCCAAAAAATTACGCCATATCGCAACACAGAAGCTACAAGTCCATGGTATGCTACCAATAACATATCTTTATTTACCTTTTTTGATAACTGACAGAGTGCATAAGCAGATTTACTCAGGCGTTTACAAAGTTCTTCTATCATGGGTTTCCAAGTAAGCTTACTGTCGATGGTAATACCTAGGAACTTAGCATTATTAACCTCTTCAATTATATGGTTATTATAAGTAATATCAATATTTGGATGCGGTTGCCGTTGCTGAAACTGCATCACCTTAGTTTTATTTAGATTAATTACAAGGTTATTATTGTTCATCCAATGAATGATAGATGAAAGAGAAAGATAGATGATATTCGGAAGGGATTTATTAATATCATTTTGGTAATTTGTCACATTATTACATTTTATAACAGCTGTGCTGTCATCGGCAAATAGGAACATTTTGTATCGTATAGTTTTTGGCAGATCATTAATATATATCAGAAATAATAACGGCCCTAGCACGCTGCCTTGGGGCACACCATATCTTTCGTGTCTTGGTTTTGATCTATGTATATATGATCTGCGTTTTAGTCTTACGACATATTCTAGATATTTTCGTGTATTGATATCTCACTAAGGTTTTAATAAGTTTCAATAAGTTTCAGAACATTGCCCCTTATGCCATATTCATGTAACTTTTTTAGTAATATCTTGTGATCCACATAGTCAAATGCCTTTGACATATCAGTAAAGATTGCACATACTGGATTATTTTTATCTACTGATGTCATAATATGAGATATTAAATCGTACAGTGCCATATTAATGGTATGATTTTTACAAAATCCTTTTTGTTCATTGCAGAATAAGTTGAATTTTTCAAAGTACGTATAAATTGAATTATAAATTACTTTTTCAAATATTTTTGAAAGTACTGAGAGTTTTGCTATTGGCCTACAGTTTTTAACATCTGTTTTGTCGTTTCTTTTAAATAGAGGTATAATGATAGCTTTTTTTAGACCTTACGGAAATATGCCATCTGTGATGCATAACTTAATGATGTGTGTGAGAGGTGGCACTATAATTTCTTTAACACATATTTTAATAACTCTAGTAGATACACCATCATAACCAATTGTTTTTGAATTTTTTAGATTGACAATTATTTTAATAATGTCGTTCGTCGAAACAGGTAACATAAATAGGGATTGCGCTGTCGAATTTTCAATACTATTTTGATTAGTCAACTTCATGTCATTTTGTATGTTATTTTCGATTTCGTCAACAAAGTAGTTATTGAATTCATTAGATATGTCAATCGGATTCGTTATAGAAATTAGAAAGTGATCTTTTTTATGGCAGTTATTG
Organism: Standfussiana lucernea; assembly: GCA_964057025.1. Taxonomy (NCBI): domain Eukaryota; kingdom Metazoa; phylum Arthropoda; class Insecta; order Lepidoptera; family Noctuidae; genus Standfussiana; species Standfussiana lucernea. Next base: position 128,154 of record OZ059789.1, read on the forward strand.
TATCCTGAGGCAAACTTGATTTAGATTTATTTGTTATTTGCCAGACTGCCTTCGATCTATTTTGAGAGTTTTTTATAAATTGGTTATTTTGCGAGTTCTGGGTTAAACGTATTATTTTTTTGAATAATACAGTATATATTTTAAAACTTTGTTTATTGCTTATGTCAGGATTGCACCTATATTTCCAAAGTAGTTCTCTTTGTTTTCTACTGCAGATTTTTATCCCACGCGATATCCATTTTGTTTTCCAATTAGTCTTCATGGTGACGGTTTTTTCCGGAAAGCATTACCTATAGAGCAGTAGGAAATCATCCATGAACCTATCATAGGACTTATGGGCCTCTTTAGCATTATATACTTGCAAGAAGGATAAATGTCATTAGGTTGTCCGTAGTGATATCTTGCTTTTTGAATTTTCAATGCGTTAATTTTTTTTAAATGTTTTTTTTAAAGGCACTGTAAGAATTTGAGACGTGTGATCAGAGAGACCAAAATCAACTATACTTGCCTTGCATTCTTTTTGATAATTGTGAGCAAAGTTATCGATACAACTCTTACTACTCAGTCTAGTGGGGTTGTAAAGTACTAGTTTAAGATGAATTGTAGAAGAAAATGTTCAAGTCGTTGAGGACATGCTAGAACTAGTCAATTCCGACTCAACATTCACGAAACGCATTGTTACTGGTGACGAGACGTGGGTTTACGAGTGTGACATGCAAACTAGTCAACAAGCTTCGGAGTGGCGCCTTCCAGCTGAACCGAAGTCAATAAACGAAAAAAATAACGCCAAAGTGGATCAAAAGTCAAAGTCATGTTGACCGTTTTCTTTGACTATCGCGGTGTTGTGCACTCGAAATTTTTGCCGGAAGGTCAAACAGTTAATAAAGAATATTATTTGAGCGTTACGCCGCGCTTAAGACGGCAAATTCGATGAAAAAGGACAGATTCGTGGAAAGAAAATTCTTGGATTTTGTACCACATTAATGCGCACGCGCGCATAGTGAACAAATTTTTGACCAAAAACTCAACAAATACCATCGAACAACCACCTTATTCACTAGACATGGCTCCAGCCGACTTCTTTCTTTTTCCTCAACTCAAATTATCACTTCGTGGCACCCGTTTTCATTCGGTAGAATACATAAAGGAGAATTCGCGGCGAGAACTGAACTCAATTTCGGAAAAGCGTTTAAAAATGTTTGATGATTGTATTATTCGTTGGCGTAAGTGTATCGTTTCTGAAGGAGCATACTTTGAAGGTGATAAAATAACTTTGGATGAATAACTAACATTTTGTGTATATTTGTTTCCCGGAACTTTCTTAACAGAGTAGTATCATAGTAAGGCGGGTAGGTACCTACTCTTTTCAAAACCCAGGTTAAAAATTGTAGGTATATCGTCTACCACTATAGAGTTAGACGAGATTACATAGTTCTTCAAATCTGTGTGGGCTAACCCAAGACAGACATAAATAAATCTACGAAAGTAAGTTCTGTTCAAACTTTATGGCGGCTCGGAAATTAACTGCGAATGAGGATTGATAACAAAACAGGTAGGATTGGCAAAACTTGACATGAATTCGAAAACCGAATCGTTTGGTCCCCCCCGAACTTGTTCGACCTTTACCAGAGCTTAATATGTTCAGCTATGCTATGGCGGCTATGAGAGTGATGTTCTTCTGTGGCACAGGTCTGGAGGCGCAGGTGCAGGACACGTCCAAGGACCTGTACTGGTTCTGAGGCAGCGGCGAGGGGGCAGTGCACCCGCCCCCCCCGCGCCCATCCGGCGGCGGCGGCGCAGCCCGCGCTCGCGACAGTGCAGTGCTGACTCAGTGCGGGGTTCGTCAACAGAATGTTTGAGCGAACAAATGAACACTGGAGAGACATTAAGTTGCCACACTCATTGTGAACGTCCTGTTGCGACAAGGTGGACTAGTGTACGATTCACAATACGCAATGATCCACTGCAAATGAAACTAAAATAATGTGAAGCTTCCTGTCAGCATTAGCTACTTCCATTACTCTTTGTAAAAGTTGTGTGCACAGTTGTGAGCACGGTGCAGGGTAGTGGTCTGTTAGACCCGCGGCGAGCTCGGCTGCTCGGTACTACGACGTGCTAGCGTGTCCTCATTGTTTTTGCTTAATAAATATGCGCCGCAATGTGTCAGCTGGCGACACGCTCGCTCCTGAATAAAATATAAGCAGGTGGCGCATGGCGGCCGGGTCCGCGCTGCGACCTGTTGGAGCCCTGCTCAAACTGTGAACGTTTCAAAGTCTCCTGATCATCTTGCTACAATGTCTTAAAAATCTTCTAAAACCCTTTCATCTCAATGTTTGACGTGGGTATTGTTTTCTAAACTGAACTCTAGACTTCTATGAGATCTATTAAAATATTTTTTTTTTGTTTTTTTCTGTCATTTCCGATACTTGCAATAATTTACTGTAGGTAGTATTTGATTGTAAAGCTATCCCAATCCTATTTTATTTATTATTTTCGGAAAACTTACAGCTTGCCTAGCTGTAAGTTTCGTTGTAAGTTTAGTTGACACAATAAATTCTTTAATAACAATAATATGGCCAATAATAAGTTTTGACAAATAGCCTTACAATCGTTGAATAAAACAAAAAGAATTAAACTAAAAGACAGTGGTAAGGATTAGTACACACCTTTTTTTTTCATTAAAGGAAAAAAAAACAAATTGACACGTTACAATGGTTATGGGTTGTCGAAGAAGTGGTTGCAAGTTTTCTTCAATTTAGACACACTTGTATTAAAGATATCGATCTCTTCCTCCCGGCAAGTAGCATTGTACGCACGGCTCGCACTAATCAGGTAGCTACGTGGTTTGTCTGTAATTAGTCCTTGTCGTTGGTGTGTGCAACAAACGAGATTACCTACGCAGAAACGAACAAGGTACACGCAGCTCAAACTTGCTCAGCAACTCTGGGACATCACTGGATCCGTTTGCAATTTTAATTAGAAAGGCCAAGTCGGAGATTTTTCGTTGTTCATATAAAGGAAGAATATGAAACCTTTTGCATCGTTTAAAATAATTTGTTAGATAAATTTTGGAACGAAATTGAATGTACCTTAAGTCTTTATAAAACCTTTGGAAGCAGATGATCTTTGTGAGCCTGGCTACCTTTGTATGCATCATCCTCCATGGGATCGTGAAGCGCAGCGTTAATGAGCCAACTTACTTTAGAGCGCCAACTTTTTTGATCTGTTTCAAATACAGCTACATCTTTGCCGGATAATTTGATAGTGTTGATGCGTGAGGAGCTTGTGTATCGTGAGCTATTGAACTTGGAGCGCAGACGGCGCACGGCGCCACTGCACTGTGCACACAACTTACAGTTGACAACTTGCGTGTTGATGAAGTGGAGCGAGCGCGTACTAAGCTGTATGTGTACGTACGTAGAGTAACTAGCTGTAATCACATAATGTACATAATTAGTTAGTCTAGACTAAATAGCTAATAGAGACGTTGCAGCAGACATTGTAGATAATGTAGGCTTTCACTTAGGGGAATTTGTTGTAAGACTTGCATAGACGAGTCGTTGGTGCCTAGAGGAAACAAATAGTGATTGTACATAAAATGGTTCATTATAATAAGTAGTGGTATGCAGGCCGCGCACCTCGGCGACGGTACCCGGTAGTGAACACGTGGAGTGTTACTTCCTGGATGTACATCCAACTGGAAGTACAATCAGTTTGCAGTCGCTTACGGCTCTATAGGTAAACCCCACTTATAATGAATAATAGAAGCAGTTTGTACATGTGTGAGTAGTCCAGCGGCTTACTACTCGGTGCCACGCGGAGGCGGGGGGACTGTCACCCGGCCCTCTTGGCATGTCGGGCGGGTTGGAGGCACCACTCTGGCGCGGACATGTCGAGCGGCTCCAGAAAGAATAGATGATGTATCGCCTCAACATGAATTCATACATAAAACAACTTTAAATATAAATTCCATTATCTACTGTGATTGTTTCACTTACTTTGTTTTATTTTTCTGCAATAATTTATTGATCCATACCTACTCCCAAATTAAAACTTGTTCGTGGCTCTTACATTCCAGCAACTTATCTATTTATCAACGTAACTGTCAAAACCCAAGTAGTCATTGTGTAAATGAAATTGTAAACAGTCTTATGTGAGAGCAAGACAAATGCAGTCATGGCCACTTGAGCTGCTTCAGGCGCTTGAGGCGCCTTCTTTCTTCATTTTCTTCTTCTTCAACGTGTCGAAGATTACTTTAGTGTTAATTAAGCTTTGACTAGAACCTGCCACCTCAATAGCGGTAGTCAATGCCATGACGTGAATGTGCACTGCATTTAGCTGACGGCGTTATAATATATTATCATTGTGTTGTAGACAGATACCTAGCTAGATAGTTAATGAGTTGACAATACACAATGGACAGATACACACCTGAAGAACGTGGAATTATTGTTACTGCTCGTGCTTAATTGATCCTATGTGTACTTTACTTTCGGAAGTCGGTGGCAAAAAAGTCAATGAAACAAACAATAGTTACCGACTTTCGAAAGCAAAGATATTTTTTGTTTTTTTTTGGAAGTCGGTTTTTTTTTTGGAAAAAAAGTTTTTTTGCACAAAGAAATACGATAACATCTGAGTAGTTATTTGAAATCAATTAGAATTCATAGATGTTCATGGGCCTACGTTTTAGGTAGGCCTAAGACGTAGGCCCCTTGAACATGTGTGAATTCTAATTGTAACTTGCACTAGCGTAGCCGTCATAGCAAGTATAACGTAGGCGTTATTCTTGCTACGACGGCTACGCTAGTGTAAGTTACGTGAGCCAGCTAATAAATACCAATGCATGAATGATATAACCACTACAGTCGCGCACATCTCTACTCCCCAGTGTACATGATGCGTGTACAACGGGCACAAGTGGGTACCTACCATGTATGGTGTAGGTATGTACTCAGGGGTACAAACCTACACAATAAGTGACACACTTTTTGGATGAAAATCATTTCAAATCATAATTAAAATGGCACCGGACGGAATCTATTAAAATACTTTGGTGACTACTTACTAACAACATATGCAGATAGGTAACCAATAACGCGAAGCAACAATTGTTTCAATTGAGTAACACGTTTTCAAGGGTTACATTGCACTGTCCATCGACTAGTAATCACTGTGTTACGTTACGGTAGCACGGATACCTTGGCAGCCTAATAATTATACAGATAGCACAATACAATGTAGCGCGATTGTAGTTCAACTTTGTGTCTTGTGTGTACGGCAGCAGGGCTTTACCTGCAACACACATATCTGTGAGAACTCAGTCGAGGGATGTCTGTGACTATAAACATTAGCCTCCTTCCGGCGCAGCTGGGTACAACGCAGAGCATCAGGGGTTGGTCGACCCGAGCCGGCTCGCTCGCCTCACACGCCTGCAGCTCAGCAGGGCGCACGGCGCGGGGGACGACGTACTGTTGGAGCCTTCTGTACACACACCAGCCGGCCAGGGAGAGCGAATGTGTCGCCCACGTTATCTTTTGAGTACGTAGAGATAACGTCAATATCAAACAATGATGAAAATATCCTCGTATTCCTAGGCTGCTTCTGGGCGAAGAACTGGTTACAAAAACGTAAAAAACACCAAGGATTTTTCCAAATTGACCGAGGGAGCTAGAAACATTCGAAGCCACTGCGGCCTGCGCACATCGCAACTCAAACCAGCAAGCGGCCAGGCCGGCTGCACCCCGCCTGTCTCTGTGCTCGGGGCACCATGCATCCACTGGTTGTGGACATATTGAACAACAAAGTCTCGACTAGTTTTACGTGTATAAACTGATTTATGCAGGTATACCTAATACATTTTCTTACTTCTTTACTTCAAGAACATTGGGTAAATACTTACGAAACAGCCAACCAACGTTTTATTACATTTCTATAGTAAGAGTCTATGTCTCGTGTCTCTTGATGTGTTTCTAAATCGGAACCATTGTGTTCGAGTATTTTGTTGGTATTATTTTGGAGAGACGCTCGTAAAACGTCTGTTAATCAATCCGGGATTTGACTGCGTGTGCAGCCGCGACGCGGGGACGACGCGGCACGAATCGGCGGCGCGCCGCGCACGGAAATAGTGCCATTAGCTGCGGACGATGTTTGTAAACACGCGACACATTACGCCGCTGAAATAGACGAGCATTGTCACCTCGAGACAATAAGCGCGCTGCGGATCACAAATAACGCGCCGCCGAACTAATAGTACGCCGCGGACGCTTTTGGACACATTATGCGCATTCCACGGTTTCACGGCGCAAGCTCACCTAACTAAACATCGCACTCAAATAAAATCCCGGCGTCGCGCGACACCGTGAAATTTGTCGCGACACTTAATTTATGCTAATGGATCGTTAATGGCGTCATAAATATTTTAATTAGTGTCGGTTACGCGTTCCTCGGTGACGACTTGATCTCGAGTTGTGCGCGATCACTGTCACGTCACCTGACGCGTGCTCGGCGCGGCGGCGCTCAGCACAGCTCCCGGGGGAGCCGGCCGCGCCGCCGTTAGTATGCACAGCACACTCTGCGGCGATTCCACTAAGTATTGAGCAATAAACGAGTGCCCCGCCAGGGAATACAGATTCTGCTTCAAACAATGATGTATCCCAACGAGCCTCTCCTATTAACTGAAGACATTTTTACAAGCGCCCCCACGTTTATCGGATCATCCGATGGAAATAAATTAATCGAATTAGCATCACCCCGCCGTAACTCGGCCTGGAATCTACCTATTGAATTACAGATGAGCCAGTTTGCTGTTAGTAAACGCAATAAATTATGAGTTATGAGAATGTATCGCTAAATAATAATGAACAGCCGGCACAGAACAAAGGTGTCGCGCAAAAACAAGCGCGAGCGACGCATCGCGCACTACGCATGTGCACATGTGCGCATCACACTTCAATTACCGCTGCAATCATATTTTACAATAATAACTAAGCAAAACTATTTATGGTTTCTTAACATTGTGTTTTTCGAGTTGCCGAATGACCATATTTGTGTTGTGTTGACAATACAAGTAAATTGTAGTTTACTACAACACCTTTTAACGGATACTAAGCATCCATAGAATGGCAGAGCGTACATACATATATGATAGTGTGTCCTCGAGGGATGAGAGTTATAAACAGAGCAAAAGGTCTAAGTCGTTTGTGGCGGAAAGTGCGGCGCGGCGGCGTGGGAACCGGTGCGCGGCACGCGGCGGCCGCTCGTCTGCGACACCACGTCGCGATCGGTGCACCTTCATCATCATTCGTCTGACCCAATGAAGGAACAGTTACATCATTCTGATGACTAGCCAATATTTCCAACTGCGGCAAGTGTGGGTGTTAACTAGGAAGATAAACACGGACGTGCTCATGATTGAGAGTACATCCGTACAATCCCTATTCGGGCGGAGGGATACTTAGTTTTGGGCGACTGCCCCAATAGAAGAAATGAGAAAATTAATATCTCTTACGTCGATGGCCATTATACGTGTATAGCCCGGCCGCCATGAGCGGCATACGGTGAGGCATGCATGCTTTTATTGCAGTGGTCATCGTGCTGATAACGTAGTGTTGTAATTGCAGTTGTGTACACACGTACAGTAAAAGCAGTGGCAGTGGAGGCGGTCCGGGGTCCGTCGGAGGCGCTGCACGGGGAGCGCGCGGTGTGGCGGAGGCGCCGGAAGTGCGCGGCGACAGCGAGGCACCGCCATATGTGTGTTGCTCACACCTCGGCCTGACGCCTGACATGCTCATCAACTTCATGGGTACAGACCATGAATCAGAAGAAATAATACATGGCACCACGGAGCTCCCAGCCAGGCAGCTCGACGGCTTGACCTACTTGCAAAAAATACTCTACCGGTAGAATCCGTAGAATGCAACGAACGCAAAGTAAATTGTTACTGAGTAAAAACATTGAAATTGATGCGGAAATTCAATTATTTTATGTTACACCAAGCTACATGGAAATTATGTAACGTCAGAAGATAGGGGCACGGTTCAAATTGATGGCATGCAGCACCGGCAAGACGTATGCGTCGGGAGTGTCAAGTGATGCGTGTACCGTACTCTATGGTATAGTTATGCGTAGGTACTACCTACTTTCAACTACATCATTTCGTACGTATTAATTTGTATTGTTTCTGTTTTCTTTTTATTGATCGTCTTTGTTGACTATTAAGTCATTCATTATGTTTATTTTTGGTCTGACACCACTGAGCTGAAGTACGTATAATATATTTGTGACGTTTTCTGTTTGCGGCGGCCGCGGCGCTTCCGTCTCTTATTGAACATCAAATCTTGAAATTTCACATCCGACCAAAGGATTCTACGTGTAGAATCCTTCATAAAATAAAACACTCACTAAATAAATACATCGTGATGTATTCACACAAAGAACCTACTGTCAGTGTGTGTGTGTGCGCGTGGCACAAGCGGAACAAGCACAAGTGATTAGTGACGATTGTACAAGGAAGATAATTGGACATAGTGCTGCGTGTTGGCGGAACTGCCATCGATCACCGGCGACGGCTGCGGCACACATGCGCTCGCGCCGCCTCGGTGACGTTAACGGTTTGTTTGTTGCCGCCGCAACCCGCACCGGCGCAACCCGCACAGCCCCACAACGCATTACGCACTTTTTGTCTCAACAGATATATAGTGTAAAAACGTTCAGTGTCGTGTTTCAGACGCCGCACCGCCGCCTCCACACACGTTTTGACGTTAATTAGATGAGATGTTCGCTTAATGATTTTTATCGTGCGACACCCATTAGGTAATTATTAGTCGGTAGCGGCGTCATTCTCAGGCATGTGAGGAGCCCCGCTGGCTATTTCGGATATACTCGTATGTGGGTTACACCTCGTCACTTCGTCACCGTCACGTTGTGGGATTGCTTATTCAGCGAGAGCTCTCCCGACGATGTCCCGCCGCTGCACCGCTGTACCGGGAGCATTCAGTTATAAATGGCTGCATAACTAGGTAGTGCGTCCGCAAAGCGTGACCGGACGAATGCGATCGGAATGTGAGTGAAATTTGATGCGGCCAAGTTATTTGGCTTGCGCGATAACATAGACGTCAAGCCGTCACAAGATGATGTCCGGCGGATTCATCAGCTCACGTGGCGCGCAGGCGCACAATGTCGTATGTCGCATGTCGCAGCGACCGGCAGATACTGTCGAGCATCGCCGGATTGCCAAAACTCGCGAGAAGTCGTGTGACATTACTTTAATTGGAGCGGTTACACTTGTTTGGGGTATTTATAATCGCATTCATACTTAAACTTACATATCGGTATAACGAGGTGTCGCCCATCGGCATCGAGTTATGAATTGTTCGCTAATAGGTACTTACGTTATCGAGCGCGTTTTGAAGGTTGTGATCATTAGCAAGATAAAGTTTAAGTTTGTGACTTTGGTTTGAGCGAAGCCAGGAAACCATGTTCTTTGGAATGCTAACAGCCCACTCTAGATTCGTATGGGTTCAATATATATTTGTCGGGTCAGTAGCATTATGGGCACCGTTGTTAGACATTATGCGGGCGGATATTAGGGTGATCGAGCAAAGAAGAACACTGAGTGTACAATAGGTAATCAGTTAATCACTTTTGATACTAATCTAACACGATGATCACAATAATAATTTGTAGCCAAGCGAAACGTATGACAGTTCCTAGAATGAAGGTTCTGTTCTCTAAAAAGATCGGAAGGGAATAGCCTCGCCCTGGCGTTCCTCCATTGGCTAGGCTCCGTCGTAGCACGAAGTTAGCCGAGTGTGCCATCACTCGGGTCACGTGCCGCGCTTCGTTTAGCTACCATACTAATGACCGTCTCAACACTGCCATCCTGAGCGAACACGTCCTCGTGTGGTAATCCTGCAATAAGGAAAACATATCTCTCTTTTCAGACCTCCGCCTTTCCCACATCATTAAAAAGGGCAGTTATTCACCCCATCCTCAAGGGTGGCGATGGGAACTTAGTTAACAACTATCGACCAATTGCAGTGCTAAGTGCTCTGTCCAAAGTAATGGAACGCTTCATTAATAAGAGGTTGAGAGGCTATTTAAAGCACTTTAATCTTAATTCACCACAGCAATTCGGTTTTCGCGTAAAAAGTTTACCTCTGACGCTGTACACAAATTGACTACTTTTATAGTTTCAAACCTTAATAATAATAAAACTGGCAACTCTTGTTGTCAGTTGCACGTCGGCCGTTAATTCTCCTAATTTTATTTCCAAATATCCGTTTCTAAACCTCCATCCTCCATTTGTGTTTGCAATATTTATTTTCGAGCTCCAATACATGTAAAAAAATATTTAAAACCTGTTTTATCAGAAATATAAACGATGATGAAATCTACCGACAAGCAGATGACAGATGTCAAAAAGCAATATGGATTTTTTTATGAAATAACGGATGAATAAACGACGACAAAGATACGACAAGAGCAGCTTCCCGACGCGCACACCCACCACCCCCGGACTCGTCGCTCAGCTTCGCCTCGCCGCCGCCGGACCCCGGATCACCTTTGACACCTGCAGCGGCAGTTGCGTCGAGCTCGAGCGACGAATATTTCTCCCCGCCGACGTCGCCAACACCTGTTCGTCGGCAAGGGAGAGGCCGGCCACCGAGGAGCTTGGGACCTAGGGGCCATCCGGCCCCGAGCCGGGTCCCCGCTGCCGGTGGTTGTGTGCAGCGCATGAGATGGACTCAGCCAATAAACGAGAACGTCATGCGCGCATACTACGGGTCTACAGAGGGGGGAACTAACCTCACTGCGTACCGTGTTAGGATGCTGTCTCTGTTCCAGGATCTTGAACCAACCGTCAACGTCTCGTCCCAACGACTATCGGATCAGGTGCGGGTCATCCAGCGCAATCACATGTTGGACGACGCCGCACTTGATAGGCTGCGCTCAGAGGTACTGAGCAACCATATTGTCTTGACTCTGTCACAAACCGCGGTGCAAGCTTCAAGTATTGACGCAATCCCACCGCGGTCCAATTACGTTGTTGAAGAGGAAGATGATATGGTTGCCACGGTAAGTAGCCAGTACAACGTCCGATTGAGGAGCGCATTGGAAGATGCGCTTCGTGAATATCGATACACTCTTACCGAACTTAGGCCCCGATTACCACGGTTACCCATGCATAAAAAAAATAAGGCGCTGGTGTGTGCCTTGGACTCGCAACTCAAGAATCTATTCGAGAGTAGCGAGGACCTCGTTGATACACACTCGATCCTGTATTGTGGGGCTGTTGCGGCATGTCGTTTAGCTAATGTCAAATTCCCAAACTGTGACGTAGCTACACGACCAAAACCAGCCGTACCGGCCTGGCAGTGCAGGATCGAGCGCCGTATCGACGGGGCCAGGGCACTCATCGGCAAACTATACTGTTTCAGGGAGGGCAATACACGACCACGTGTAATGCGCTTTGTGAAGCGGGCATTCTCGGGGACTGGAATCAGTCCTCAAGAATACATGGCCCGTGTCACGGAGCGCATCGACTTCCTGAAGCAGAAAGTTTATGCATGGGCGAACCGTATTCGGCGGTATAAGCGACGGGTTGATCGGTACTCGCAGAATCGCATGTTCCAAAGCGATGAGAGGTGGGTATACAGAGCTTGGGAGCGACTCGAGCAAAATGTGGCAGACGTGTGCCGCCCAGATGATGTCACCACGAGTTCCTTCTGGAGCAGCATTTGGTCGGTACCCGTCTGTCATTCTGAGGCTGACTGGATGCGAGATGTCGAGCGAGTGTGCGAATCTATCCCAGAAATGGAAGCAGTTCTCATTACACCGTTAGACGTAGCCAGAGCAGCCCGTTCGTTGCCGAATTGGAAATCACCGGGACCGGACGGGCTACACAACTTCTGGCTCAAATGGCTTAGTAGTTCGCACACTCGCCTGGCATCTCAATTCCAATCATCCTTAGAGTCTAGGTCGCTACCACAGTTTTTAACAACAGGCGTTACCCACCTGCTCCATAAGTCAGGTAGTCCTACGGAACCCAAGAATTATAGACCGATCACGTGTTTGTCGACGGTCTATAAACTTCTTACATCCATTCTGAGAGCAAAAATTAACGAACACATCGACGGTAATTCCATTATGTCGGCCTCTCAAAATGGATGTAGGAACGGGTCCCGTGGTACTAAGGAGCTACTCCTCATTGACATGGCCATTAGCCAACAGGTTCGTCGATCCCGCAAGGATTTGTCGACATGTTGGATAGATTATAAGAAGGCCTACGACTCGGTACCACATACATGGCTCATGAGGGTGTTGGAGTTGTACAAGATAGATACAACTCTACGCGCCTTCCTTGAGTCCTGTATGGGGCAATGGAGGACGGTCCTTCGATATCCAGGATGTCGACAAATTCAGGGGAATGATGAGCCTGTATGGATTAAACGGGGAATATTCCAGGGCGACAGTCTGAGCCCACTTTGGTTCTGTCTAGCCCTGAATCCTCTAAGCACATTGCTGGAGGATTCAGGTCTAGGCTACCGGTTGAGGAGAGGTAGTCAGGTCATATCTCACCTTCTTTACATGGATGATCTGAAACTCTTTGCCCCCAACAAATTGCAACTAATGGAGCTACTGAAAGTAACTGAAACTTTTAGTAACGCCATCAGGATGGAATTTGGTGTGGACAAATGTGCAGTCATGTATGTAAAGCGAGGGGAGATTATGGAATCCGAGGGAATTCAGCTCTCGGATTCCATACACCTAAGATCCCTTTCCTCATCCGAAAGCTATAAGTATTTGGGTATGTCGGAAGCGTTGGGCATTAACGTAACTGACATGAAGCAATCGTTGAGGGAGCGCTTCTTCGGTCGCCTGAAGAAAGTATTAAATAGCCTTCTTTCAGGCGGGAACAAGGTGCGCGCCTTCAACGGTTGGGTCATGCCGGTTTTAATGTACTCTTTCGGCATACTCAAATGGACTCAGACCGAACTCGACGCTCTGGATAGGAGAGTCCGTACACTGCTGACCGCAAACCGGATGCATCACCCACGATCATCGGTGATGAGACTGTACATCCCGCGGAAGTGTGGGGGTCGAGGCTTTTTAAACGCAAAGACCCTCCACAATCGCGAGGTGTGCAGTCTCAGGGAATATTTTTTTAAAAGCCGAGGTGGGTATGCACCGAGATGTGGTTGCAGTGGACAAGGGACTTACCCCACTGTCCATGGCTAAAGAGAATTGGCGCAAACCTGTAGTACTTACTACCGATGACCGCAAGGAAGTATGGCAAGGCAAGGAGCTTCACGGGCGCTTCTACCGGGCTCTTCATGGGCCCGATGTAGATTTTCTAGCGTCCGTATCCTGGCTACGTTTCGGTGACCTTTTTGGGGAAACTGAAGGTTTTGTTTGTGCGATTATGGACGAAGTTATGTTGAAGAACAACTACCGGAAATATATTATGAAGGACGGGACGGTTGACGTGTGTCGGGCATGTCACCGTCCGGGTGAATCCATCAGACATATAATTTCCGGATGTTCTCGTCTGGCTAACGGCGAGTACTTACACAGACACAACCAAGTGGCCAAGATTATTCACCAGCAACTCGCCTTGAAATATAAACTTGTGGAATCTGAGGTACCGTACTACAAGTATGTGCCCGACCCAGTTCTCGAGAAAGACCATGTCACGTTGTACTGGGATCAGTCTATCATTACCGACAGGACTATTGTCGCCAATAGACCTGACATTGTGGTGATAGACCGATTAGCGCGCCGCGTAATGATAGTCGATGTTACCATTCCGCATGACGAGAACCTCGTGAAAGCTGAGAAAGAGAAACAATTAAAATATCTTGACTTGGCACACGAGGTTGTCGATATGTGGAATGTGAGCTCGGCTATCATTGTGCCGATTGTCGTGACGGCCAATGGCCTTATGGCCAAGAGCCTCGACGAACATCTTTCGAGGCTCTCTTTAGGCGGTTGGATCAAGGGCCTGATTCAGAAGGCAGTACTCCTCGATACGGCTCGCATTGTGAGGAGGTTCCTGTCTCTGGAGCCCTAACCACCGGTAGCTTGGACCCTGCTCCCGATACCGGCGGACAACTATTTTTTTATATTTTTAAATGTTTTTTTTTATGTCTTTTTTATTAAGAAATATTTAAAAATGTATAAAAATGAGATGATAAATAAATAAAGATAAAAAAGTACTTACAGTATTTTTAGACCTCGCGAAAGCGTTTGATACCTTTCCCATTAAAACCCTTCTATAAAAACTCGAACACATAGGTGTCAGAGGTCCACAATTCCAGTTCTTCCAAAGTTACCTCACAGGTCGAACAGAAGTGGTTAAAATAGGAAACACCGTTAGTAACGAGCTTTCTATTGAGTATGGGGTGCCACAGGGGAGTATTCTTGGTCCTCCACTGTTTCTGGTTTTTATCAATGACCTCTGCAATCAAAGTATTCCAAATTATAATATTGTAACTTATGCAGATGATACCGCAATAACTTTCTCTGCAGACTCCTGGTCAGAACTTCAAATTAAATCTACTATGCGCTCTGTCAGTCAATATTATCTTACTGCATTTCTTGCTGGGGTGGTGCTTCTAAAACCACATTACTTCCATTGGAAATTGCGCACAGAGCGATATTAAAATTTGCAACCTTTCGTCCAATTTTATTTTCCACCACTCTGTTATACAAGGTATAGTTTTGCAACCTCGTCAAAATTCAGGAGGCTGTCATAGAAGACGTAAATAATCAATATAATTTACGGTACCTAGTCAATAATAATAAACACTGCTTGTTTTAGTTGTTTTAATTTGACACTATTTCAGAATGAAGCTCTTTTCAAAAGAGGAGAATCACCCGTTTATCGAATAAACGTCTGCGTTTGTTTGTGTGTGTGAAAGCACGGTTATACGGCTAGTACGAGACGGGCCACGTTTTAATCGCAATTTTACTAACAAAAATTAAATTAAGAAAAAAATTTAAATTTACCTACCCATTTTATTATACGGGTCGAGAATCATTAGCATAGTTACCTCCTTGAATTTGACAAGGATGCAAAGCAACACCTTGTATAAAGAATGCAATGTTCTTAATGTACGACAGTTGCTTGTTTTTCACGCAATCTTATTTCAACATCACCTTACTATCTTCGTTAAACTTAAAAAACGATTTAAAGATTTAATTTGTTCTCTTCCACAGCCCCGCTACACCTTTACGAAAAAAAATTCAATTATCTTGGCCCTTTCTTGTACAACAAAATTAGTGCAAATATTTCAGTAAACTGTTTATCCGTTCAAGAATGTAAATCAGCGGTCCGCTCCTTCCTACTAGACAAAACCTGTAACGAAACTGAATCTTTTCTTCCAGACTGAATCTTTTTTTTACACTATCATATGTATACACGCTTCACTCATACCAAAGGCTATATAACTTGACTGCGCATACAGTGCCCCGATGCTCGAAAACGATTAGTGTTTTGTCGCCTATGTATAGGCTACGGTACTAGTAACCATTTTGGTTGTGACCAAGTATTAGACCTGTGTGCACGCTAAATTATTGCAATTTTTTAAAACTTTTTATGCAATTATAATGCATCAAAATGTCTTCATGCGCGGTGAAGTGGTGTGGGAAACATTCCAAAACATCTAGTTACAAAAAGGATGGCATAACTATTCACCGGTAAGTAAACAGTAAGAAAATTATTTTTGATTTAATCAGATTATGAGCGATCGCAGAGGTCTCATTAAAATGGTGGCTGGGTGAAAGAGCACAAGTTTAATTTCCGCGTTGATGTCTTTTGGAAACGTTTCGTTCTTTCATTAGACAATTCTTTCTTTTATCCCTTTCTTTCCCTTTGTGTGTTTATCGTAAAAATCTGTGCTGTCACCGAATATCCGAAATTGATATCGAAAATTATAAAATTTAAATTAATAAAAAAGTTATTCAATTCAAATACTGCAATAAAATACCTATCTACTTTTAACCGACTTTAAAAAAGTAGGAGGTCATACGTTCGTCGGATTTTTTTAATGTAATTATGGCTGGACCGATTTGAAAAAATATTTAAAATCAAAACGCCTTACAATTTAAAAAAGGACACCAAAAACAAGTTATTGTACGGATTCACTACAGTAATAGAAATTTGTTGTCGTTGTGAAATTTATATTAAGAGATCTAAATCAACTAGAGTGGTTCCTCTAAATAAAAGTGCTGTCTTCGAAATATAATACCTATTATTTTTTAAGATCGGTTTTAAAATCTCTGATTGGATATAATTTATTCCCGGATATTAATAGAATATAATAAATAGAATAGAATATACTTTATTATTAGTACACCAAAATTGAAACGGAACGGTTTTACAAAATTGTTAATTTTATAGTTACAATGGCGGTCTTGTCGCTGATTAATATATACATAATTTTCATCAATTTGAAATTGTACGGGGTACATTTGCTATAACTGGATTGGTGGGAAAATAAAAGAGGCTTGATTGGAGTCTTGAGTTTCTTCTTTATTGAGTTGTTCTTCCTAGTATAGCTGCCCGCCGACTGTGTCGATTGTGTTTTTTTTTTTTTGAAAGGGCATCTCGCAGTTCAGCCTAGGGCTGGCTTCTGCTTAACCGGACAATCCTGTGGGTGCCTTGAAATAAATTTAAGGCCTCCAGCCAGGGCAAAACTTATATACTAAGCGACAACTCACTAAGGGCACCCCCTGTGGGGTACGAACCTCGGCTTAGGGCGTCGCTGGGGGAGGGCAGCAAAGGGACAGGCTGGATCTGAGTGATATTATTTGGGGACTGATTTATGGCTACAGGCTCAGCAACACGGGCTGGCTCTTGCAAGGGTCGGGGGGGGAGTGAACGGGGGCGTCGCGACGGGCCTCGGCGGCGAGGCCGGAAGGAAGGCGGTTTGTATTTATGTTTTTTGAGAGTACTGGTTTCCCTATTACTTTCTTGTAAAACGGTGATGGGGTCGTCTGGAGTGACTAGGGTATGGCGGGGACGTCGGACCTTTGTGTCGATTGTGAAAAATGGCCCGTCTTTTATACAATTTTGGCTAAGGATTTGATCTTGAGTCGACCAATCAGAATGAGGCAGGTAAGGGCTCGACCAATCAGAATGAAGCAGATAAGTACAAAGATTTCGACACAGTGGGCTTAAGTACAAAGAAACTTTACCGTAACGAGAGCCGCGACACTTTAAATGCGATTTACCTCATAATTTTCTATGGTAACCTATAATAAAGTATATATTTTCTAAATCTACATAAGTTAACCTATATAAGAAAAATATTTCTAAGCGGAAATTAGAACATAAAAATTCTTATATACAACAGGTTGAGTTACGAAATCTTACACGAATCAGGCTAATAAGGCAACAATTCTTATTGGAAATTACTTATGTGCTACTAAACTATCAAATATTAATAATTAAAGCAATAATCTTTATATAAATTGACTTTCCTACATAAGAATTTATACAAAACAACCACACGAGATCAGTCTTATTCTATGCACTATATTGTCTGTGTTCAGCACTATTAACACTTGTTATCGCGCACTGCACTGTTATTTACTATTTACTGTCTGTTAACAATCACTATTGTCCCGCACAGAAATAGAATCGACAAATCATTAATTGATTTAGCAAGATGCATAATTCAGAAATATGTAGACGCTCGTTTATCATTTTTTATTGATTGATTATTTTTCATAATGTTAAAATCCATCTTATCGATATTGACTGTTTTCCCCTAATCAAATAGATCAGCCCTAACGCGTAACGATATGCATACCTATGCAAGTTGACCTTGAACTGACTAATAGCAGGCGCGCGTTCTTCCTCGTCCCCCTGCCCGCGGTAGTGAGTCGTGTAGGTACTTAGAAGAAATCGGCCTACAAGCTCTCTAGTGGTTATATACTCTATGACTCATACACTCAAAACTCAAACACACACACACATATACACCCACACAGCACACTTACTCATATCTGATATAAAACTTTAATACTTTCAGGCATATTCATATTTGTTTGTTTTGTGTTATTAACTAATAACATTAATTTTTAATTTAAACACTAAGCAATTGATTTCTCCATTCTTGAGGGATACGCCGCGCTTCACGCCGCGTCACGCCGAGGCGTCGGTATCCTGATGTGACTTCCGATGCCCCGAACTCGTGCTGACCCATTTGACAAGCGGGCGTCTGCTATGGCCCGTCCTATACATATACGGGCCGTAAAGCGCGTAAAGAAATTACGACCGTTTTGCGCGGTACATTTCTCGTAGCCGAAACCTTTGGACCCCGTTTTTTATTTATTTGATTGCATAAATTATTACAAATACTATTGTATTACCTTGCTATTTACATATATTACCTTACTAAATAATCATATTACACAAAACTAGACAGAATAAAATTATCATAGAACATTATGTTCGAAAATCTGAGGTGGCTGAATTTTTATTTTACAATTTTCATCATATTTCATAAATTAATTAACTTATTGACATGAATTCTTTTGTATTATTGTTTTTAAATATAAACCTATTGTTTGACACTACTTTCATTAAAATATCTGCACTAATTAAAATTCTCATTTTCAAGTTACGTAATTATAAGAGACAAATTTTCTAACTTGATTTTTTCCTTTTAAAGTACCATTAATCAGTCTTATTGCGATTATAAAAAGAAAACTAACTGAAAACCTCATAGAGAACTAATTAGGGAAAATGTAACAAAAAAAAAACAACTTAAAATCTAACTAGACATTTTAAACTCATGACTCGCACGAGATCACATTAGATTCCGCTGCCCCCGACGAGTCTGATAGACCCCTCCACTTTCCCCTGGTTGGAGGACTTCCAGTAAAGATTTCCACCTGGAGAAAAGGGATGGGTTAGGTTAGATTAGAATTTCTCGATACGTTAGGATCGAGTTAACCATCATCGAGTACTTGACGCGCCTGTGTGAACCCAGGCAGGCGTTTTCATACAAAATGTTTTACGAGTATTTTGTTTTTGCCGCCGAGCGCGGCGCGCGCCACGCCGCGCCTGTGTGTGAGGCTTTGCGGCACAAAAAGCGCCTGTGTGAACGAGGCTTTATTATGTAGCCTATCTAAGAGGACAGTACCCCGACCATTTATGTTGTATACCAGTGTTCATTGGTAAAGTGCAACTGTTGTAGTTGTATTTACTGCAACACAATAAAAGCAGTAAAGTTTTTACATATTTACATATCGCAGTACCTACACGTCATTCGGTCACTCCTGACGCAATGCTTATCTAACAATTTAAAAAATAAAAATAAACTACATCGCAATGACTTTCCTTTATTTCTTTACAAATAATTCTCTATGTCTAAAGTTCTAAATAAAATAACTAAAAATTTGATCAAATAAACAATTAGGTCAATTAAAATGCTAGAGCTACCAAGTACCTCTTCATCAATCGAATCATCACATAAAGCAGGAATCTTATTCGTGGCCTATGGCCAACATTTAGGCCCTCCAACAAACCCCTGTTTGTTTTACTACGTTCCTTAAGAACACTGAGTCCCACATGACTCTATGGTCTCTACCAGACCCGACCTCCGCCAGAGCCACCCGTGCACCGCGCATCCACAGACTGCTACAAGCAGACACCGACTTCTACCGGACTACGGCTACGAAATGGCTACTGGCACGGTCCGACCATCCGAACTAAGGTTCCACACTATCTCTCAACTCTAAATCCACTACCTCAAACGGTACTTGGCCTTCAGGCATTCTCCTAATCTATCATGTGTGTACTTGTAAGTACGCTTAGAACTTACTACTCTCAATGTGCAGCGATCCCCCTCTAACACTTCTACAACTCTGAATGGTCCCTTATATTTGGGGTCTAATTTAGTCTGGTTGCGTTCTTCGTTTTGAAGCAACACAAACTCACCCACCGGACCTTTCAACTCGCTTCTTAGTGCTATCTAACCGTTTTTGTCATATTGAGCCGACTTTTCGATTAACTGGGCTGCATTTTTCCTAACTTGAGATCTGAGTCAATATCATCGTCGTAAGCTATTAGACTACGAGGGTGTGCGACTTTACCGACTGATAATTCGAGTGGACTTGCTTTTGTGGCCCTATTGACAGTGTACTGTCAATAGGGCAACAAAAGCAAGTCAATGGATGTCCTCCGCCCTGGGGAGAGCGGAGATGACTGTCAGACTCGTACTCAATACTCAATACTTTATTGCATTCCATAATGTGTACATCATATAACAGTCGGTATGTTAAAACATCGAATCAATTATGAACCCTGTCGGGCACAGCAAAGTTAATTTTTAATAGGAGAGAGGATGAAGGCGCTTTTTGTTAAGGAAAAACATTAACACCACACACACACACACACACATTACTGACTAAAACCACATCGGTGTTCCCTCGCACACTTGCGTCGGGGGGCAGCGGGAACTAATGCGACTTCCGCTGCTCCGGGCTAGTGCCGGCCCGCTTGGCCTGCGGGCCTCGACATGACGGTTTCGCAGAAGGACATCACCGCATCCCAGGACGCTGCGCTGCCAACCATCGAGCGAACAACGGTCGGCAGCGACAGGTCTTCTCTCACCTCTGCAACGAGGGCACGGCGCGGCTCATCCCACGCGGCACATTCGGCCAGCGTATGCCGCGCCGTATCCTCCAGACAGTGGACGCAGTGATGACACCGAGCGTCCGGCTCCCTGCTTATGCGACACAGGTACTTCCCGAAGCAGCCGTGCCCCGAGAGCACCTGCGTCGCCCGAAACGTCAGGGAGCCGTGCTTCCTCCCGAGCCAGTCGTCGACTACTGGCCGGATCACCTCGATTGTGTCGAGTAATAGTCGTAGAGCTTCTCAAGCGTCTTCTCCCAGTCTAGATGTAAATTGGAATCGTGTATGTTGTGAACGACTGACCATCTTATATTACGAGGTAGCACATGTAGGCATTTGGTCTTTCGGTTGCGTTGGATTTTACGATAAAGTAAACCAGAACGTACCTCATATGTCCGTGCAATTTCATCACTCAACTCCCTATTGTTTAATTGAGCTATGACTTTTTGTTTCTCCTTGTCTCGTTGTTGTTCAGCTAACAGCCAGTTCCCGGAAAGTTCTGTTACGTCAACACGCTTCTGCTCCACTTCAGTAACCTGTTTTGCCTGGTGACGGGTTAAATGATTGCGGGAGAAAAAGTCAACATGGGTCATATGCTTACCTGCCCTGTAGAAAACGTCGAAATCGAACGCTTGCAGGTAGGCCCACCAACGGTGTACTCTCGGCGTTAGGTCTATCTTGCCTCGAGAAGACTTTAAAGAATTGCAGTCGGTTACAACAACAAACTTCCTTCCATGTAAATATGATCGAAAGTGTTTTACACCATTCACAACGGCCAACGTCTCCAGCTCATATGAGTGATACTTCGATTCAGCCGCTGTTGTTCGCTTGCTGTAATAACCAACAACACGTTTCTTACCTTCTACTATTTGCAACAAGATAGCCATAACCATCTATGCTCGCGTCCGTATGTTGTTCTGTTGGGTAACGGGGGTCGTAAATCATCATTACCGACTCTGTTGTTGAAATAGAAATTACCTGTTGACGTATCTCTTCGTGATTCGCCTTCCAGACAAACGGGCATTTACCTGAAGTCAGTCTATGTAAAGGTGCCATTAACCGAGAAAAATGGGGTATGAATTGCCTAAAATAAGAAGCAAGACCAATAAATTGCCTAAGTTGAGTCACCGATTCGGGAGGAGGTAAGACAGTGAGTGCCTGTTCGAACTGCTCGTTGGGGATATAAAATAAAAGTGGACTGTATAAAGGCGTGGTATATTGGCGATTAAATTTACAATTGCAAGCGTCCCGGACAAACATGGATTAAGTTGCCGCTTGAGAGTGTCGTCCGTCGCAGTGGCGCGGGCGGTTGTCTCTGCGAAAGCGAGTGTCCGCCGGGCCGGCCGGCTCACCCGCCCGCACCTCCGCTCGCTCGCTGATGACGCTGATGACGCGTAGCTTGGTCACGTAGCCTGCGGCTTTGTTGGGTGCGATTCCCAACAGTGCCTCAATTTTCTTTTTACCCGACTGCGCCAGAAGGAGGGTTTTTCGAGAGTATGTGTGTATGGAAGTAAGTAAGTATGTATGTATGTATGTATGGAAGTAAGTATGTGTGTATGTATGTATAATTGTTTGCCACGCTCTGTGGCCTGAACGGCTCGATGGATTTTAACTTGAGAGGTGTCGTTAGATTTGTATTTACTGTGAAAGTGACATTCGGTATATCAAAATGATAAAAAAAACAAAATGGCGGATTTTTAGCGCCAAATTCAAATGTTTGGCACGCTCTGCAGCCTGAACAGCTCGATGGATTTTAGCTTCAAAGTTGTCGTTAGATTCGTATTAATTGTGAAAGTGACACCAGGTATAAATTTTGAATCAGAACACAACATAAGCTGGGAGTACCCCCACGCAGTGAAGGCGGTAAAATTTTTTTGGCTAATCGTCTGCGAAATCTTTCACATTTGTAAACAAAAAAGCTGGAAATAAAAAAGTAAACTGCGGTAAAAAACGACTGCGGTAAAAAACGTAAGTTAAAAAAAAAACACTAAAAAGAAGCTAAGAACAAGCACATTTTAAATTTAAAAAGTTGGAAGCAAGCGGGACCCATTTAAGTTTGAAAATATAAAAATGAAATGGCTCCCGCCTGCTTCCGATTTTTTTATTTTTTTCGTCGAATTTCACCTGCCTCTACTCCATAGCCAAGGAACTGTACATGCGTTTTTAAAAATGAACAATTTTTAAGATTGAGCGACAAGTCCTCACTAACCGGTATTAAATGAAAGCCACTAACAAAAAACAACCAAATCAAAAACAACCAATCACAAAAAATCGCAATCTAATTTTGTAAAATAATTAGCTCCATTAAGACGCAAAATCTGATCCGAAATCAACGGTAACGGGTATCTGTCCGGAACAGTATTTTTGTTTAACTCACGATATCAATGCACATACGTTTCGTACCGTCAGATTTTTCAAGAAATAACGGCGGACTCGCAAAAGGTGAATTGCTAGGTCTTATTATTTTGGCATCTAATAATTCATTCACTAGTTCGCGCATTGCTGTTCGTTCCACGGACTTCCATCGGCGAGCAACGATAAGGCCGTCTTTGTACCGTCTTATTTGAATCTATTAAACGAATTATTACTTTACAAGTGTTAACGCGGGTATTTGGAAAGCCGAAGATAAAATATTTTGTGATTTTTTGTAATAAACCGACAAGTAATTGTTTACGGTCTAATGAAATGTCAGTGTCCACCTCATGAAAATTCTTTACAACGCGCTGAGAACTTATTGTAGCACAGGAAAAAATAGCATTGCTCTTTGTTAATGTAAACTCGTTTGCACTTATATTAATAACAAAACCGGAAAGCAATATCTCGCGACCAATCATTACGTCACTGCGTTAATAAACGTCAGGCAATACATGGAATAAGATTTTGGTGTGATATTTGTTGATTTCTACGCTACTTAAAATCTGTTCAGTGCTATTGACATTCTTATTGCCTATTCCTATGAATGAAATAACATAATTAAAACGTTTACCACAACTTTTGAGCAAATTTCTCTTTAACTCATTAGTTAAAGAGAAATTATTAGAGCCGAGTGCTCATTAGCACTCGGCTCCTGAATCAAGTGACAAGTTATCGGCTGACCATTATGAGTTAGTGATCCTGAAGGGGGCTCGACCATGCATAGGTCGACACGGCGCGCGGCGCTCCGCGCGGGGCTCGGCGCATCCAGCAACAGCGGGGCGGCGAGGCAATGTGGCCGGCCTGCCCGCACTTGAAGCAGGTGAGACTTTCTTTCGGTGTTGGCTGCAGGTACAGTGGATGGTATAGGGTGTTTCTTAAAACGGCAATCGACTTGTATGTGGCCAGGCTGGCCGTATATGAAGAATTTAAGCGGTTGCGTCGACATCCTGGGTTGCTTTGCGTTATCTGAAGTCAGTATTGTTCGCGTCTTGAGGTGCTTTACGTTTGAGATAGGAATACGCTGCAATTCCTGTTGTAGGTTATGGCGCGAACTAACCTCAGTGGTGAAAGCAAGTCGTTGTAATCGCATATCAATTTGGGCTAAATGAGCTAGCACAACAGACACAGCAATTTGCTCAGTACTTGCGTTTCTCCAACGCTTCATCAGGGATGAGATCAATCGGCTGGCGTACGCTGCGTAGTTTTCTCTTCTCATTAGGCTTACTAGAATTCAGATTAATATGCGTATATATTTCAAAACATCTAGATTTCTGCTATAGCCAGGATAAATACACTCGAGAGCAATGAATCCGGGTCACTTAAAGAATGTTAAAAATCTCGGAAACTAAAAATGACAGGTTAATGCAATAAATTGTATTTAATAGACAATGTAATACTCCTTAAATGAAGGTATTAAAACTTCTTAGTTATTGTAAAGTTATATCATAAAAAAATCAAACTTGAAAAAGGGCCACTTTCGAAGATGGAACTACGAAATTACAGCATTTGGTTTTGCTTTTGTTTGTAATCTGTCATTTATGTGGGTACATAAACCATGTTGATAGTGCTCTATATTCATTATTCAAGCTGAAATTATGTCGCTTACGCCTGAAGAATGCATCAGAATACTTACAATGCTGGAAACCGGCCGGAGTCAGCGCGATACAGCCAGGACTGTCGGTGTGTCGCTGTCAACAGTACAAAGAGTTCTCCGACGTTACGAAGAAACTGGTTCTAACCTACGCAGACCAAGAACGGGCAGAACCAGGTGTACCACAGCACGAGAAGACCGATACTTGGTTAACACCATGCTTCGAAATCGCTTTCTCACAGGAACTGAACTCACCAATCAGTTTCGACGCCTCGGAGGAAGTAACCCAAGTGCATGGACAGTAAGACGTCGGCTTGCTGAATCTAACTTAAAACCCCTTAGACCTGCAAACGGCCCTAAACTGGAGCGTGGGCATCGTATTTCAAGACTAAGATATGCCCAGAGCCACGTAAATTGGAGTATTGAAGATTGGTCAAAAGTTATGTTCTCCGACGAATCAAAATTTATGCTCTACAAGCACGATGGAAGACACAGAGTGTATCGAAGACCAGGGGAAAGATTCAAGCAAGCATGCATCGAAGAAAAAGTAGCCTACGGTGGTGGGTCTGTACTTGTGTGGGCCGGAATTTCTTCTGAAAGTCGCACAGAGCTGGTGATCATAGAAAACGGCTCTTTAACTAGCGTAAGATATGTGGAAGAAATCCTCAATGATCACGTTGGTCCATTTATGGTCAATTTAGGTGAGGATGCTATATTTATGCATGACAATGCCCGACCTCATACAGGTAGGATTGTGAATGACTACCTTCAAGAGATGAACATTACTCGTATGGAGTGGCCAGCGCGCAGCCCGGATATCAACCCGATCGAGCATGCTTGGGACGAGCTAGCCAGATGCGTAAAACAACGAAACCTTCCCCCAATCACGCTTCGTGAGCTCAAAATTGCTCTCACAGAGGAATGGGAGAATATTCCCCAAAATCGTATAAGGAACTTGGTGTACAGGATGCCAAACCGCGTAAACGCAGTAATGGAAGCACGAGGAGGCAATACAAAGTATTAAAATTCAAGAAAATCGTAATAAAGTTCAAAAATTTCATGTTTCCTATTTTTGTTTTAAGGAGAGATCAGCAGTTTTTTTCTTTATGTAATTTTGTGTTAATAAAATGTATGGTGACTCATATTTTTTTTACTTTCATTTAAGGAAGATTACATTGTCTATTAAATACAATTTATTGCATTAACCTATCATTTTTAGTTTCCGAGATTTTTAACATTCTTTAAGTGACCCGGATTCATTGCTCTCGAGTGTATGTAATTCTTTTGTAGAATGTCTAAATGATGATTGATCTAAATGATGGTAAAAACCGAACCAAAATCCATTGTGTAGTAAGAAGAACGAAACGGTCACACGAATAAAAACGTATTTGCAAAAAAAAAATAACCGACTTCCAAAAAATTTAACACTAAAAAGTGGAAAATAACTTTACTTTCGGAAGTCGGTGGCAAAAAAGTCAATGAAACAAAAGTCACCGATTTCTAAAAGTAAAGTTTATCTCGTTTATTTATTTATCGAACTTACTTTCGTGTTCGATCCACCACCATTACCTATATCAGGCTTGTGGGCCACAATAGTCCTGTCAGTGATTATTATAAATAAAAAAGTTTTTATTTGATCCTTCTTAGTTGTGATATCTCACACAAATCCTTGTCAAGTATAAATTTTACATTGTGCCCAGAAAATTTTAGCACATTTTTTTTTAGACCTCAATCTTGTCCTGAGAACAGAGATAAAGTCGACAATGGAACGAGTTAACCCAAAAAAGCCTATTAACTCGCAACTTAAATAGATTGGGGTCATATGAACTCGGGAACACCGACGCAGGCAGGAGATTCCACTCCTTGGCAGTGCGCATAATAAAAGATGCAGCAAAGTGCTTCATGCGAATGTGCGGAACATTGACGAGGTATGGATGATAACCTGAAGTACGTCAGGACTCCCGTTGGAAGAAGGTAGATGGTGGAATGAGCCCGTGGAGCTCATGGGCAAACTCACCGAAGTATAGTCTGTGAACGACCGACAAGCATGCAACTTTGCGGCGGTGGGCCAGGCAAGCAGGCAAGCTTGGTACCAATCATTCAGTTTATTTGTGAAACATAGGTGTTTACATAAATAGGTGGTGCGCTATGTTTTGTCATAATTATGACATGCAAAATTTATAAGTAACCCATTAGGTGTCATTAGATTATATATGCTTAAATATTTTAAATTAAAAACATAAACAGGACAAAAGAACAACAAAAAGAAACGTCAAATACAGCAAAATCAATAAATAGTCACAGTACTTATTATCTAAAGCTAAAATTAATTGGTCGTTCAAAAATTCGTCTACGGTATACATTACATGTACCTTACGGTGTACATTTGTCAATTAATAATTTAATAAGACCTTTTTTAAACGTATATAATGGCATGTTTTTTAAGTCATCAGGAATTTTATTAAACACTTTAGGTGCCATAGCAAAAAAACCTTTTTCGCATCAATGAGGTCTTACATTTTTGATGACATAGCTTATTTATATATTGGGCACGCAATGGAGTTTTTCTAGTGGAAGAAATTTTTTCAGATAATTACCACCATCTTATCGTCACCAATGAGCGTCGAGGGTGGCTAGTTGGTATTTGGCTGAGCCATCCCAAAGATGACAGCAATACTCGATGCCCGACCGGACTTGAGCCTTATATAAGACTAAAAGCTGTCCAGGCTTGAAGTAACGCTTAACCTTATTTGGGATACCCAGCTTTTTTGCCGAAGTTTGTGCTTTCGACTCAATGTAGGCACCGAAGTTCAGATTCACACTTAACTTCGCGCCTAGAAGCTCAAGGCCGTCGGTAACTGGTACAGATGTACCTCGGAAAGTATTAGTAGGTACATCCACATAGACAAAGAAGAAAAAATGCATATTATAGAGAATAACTCATAAAATACCAAAGCAAGGTTAATATAATTTATATGATACCACCGCGCAAGCTTCTTCTACCAAATGAAAACGAATCACTTAAATCGGACCAGTGATTCCGGAGATAGCGGTGTACATACATGTAAAAAAGATGCTTGTCGAATACATCACGTTAAAAACGACTTTGTTTTGTTCTAGATAGTAGATTATACTGTAGACCTGATGGAAATATTGAATGGAAAATGGAAGTGAATACACTGTTGATGGAATGGCGAAGCTCCAACGAGACTATGATTCAATAATTGTGCCAGTCGCAGGTGTTGGTTTAATGATCATCAGTTTTTATCTGAACAGTTGACGAATCGTCATCTCCCTGAATTTGGCTTTTAACAAAAATCATAGAAAAGCTGTGTTTTAGACTTATGTCCAGATAACTGAAGATCATTAAATGTGTGGTAAGTGCGGCGAGCGGTGAGCGGCGGGCAGGCGGCTGACGACGCTGCAATTAACTGGTCGCAGGTCCAGCAGCCTCCGGCGAGAGGCAGAGAAGGGGGCGCGGGGCGGGGGCGGCGGCGTGCGTTATCGGAATAATTGTCACGGCGATAATATATCTGTGTCGGTCGCCGCGCGATGGTATCGGCGAGCGCGCGGAATTAACACGTCGAGCCGCAACGCGACCAAAACGACGCGCGCTTTGTTTGCTATCGGCCCATCGGCTTTGTCTCACTTCGCCACTATCGTTTATTTATGCGCGCGGCGGCGGCGGAGGCGAGCACGCCGCACATTTCACGCGTTTAGCTGGTAATTGCGGTCGGGCTGTTCATAATGACGCCTAGCTATACGCCTCTATATGCTGACGCGGCCCCAAGCTGACCGTAGTCCACGTCACATGTGACGCCATAATTATGTCAGTGTGTCTATACAAGGTGTAAACGGACCCTTCACGAAGCCGTCAACCGAGCATTCTGTACGCAAACTATAACCCTACGCAAAAAATATTGCTAGGAAACGATTTTTTTGGTGAAAACGCGTTTTATTGTAAAACTCAGTGTAACGCACTCAAAACATTGTGTTGATGGATGCATTCAATATTAAACGGGCCATGGAACTAAAGTAAAGTTTAAAGTGAAGTTATAACCTTAAAACTAGAACCTACTTTAAAAAAAAATTGTGACAAAGTTGGTACTTTGACTCCCAATATCTCGGTAACTAGAAGGTTCCCAGGTATGGTCCAAAATTAAAAAAAAATATCGCAATGACGGGGACAACAAATGCCGTTAAGGGTCTATTTACTCCTTTTATTTTTACAAAACAGTAATTAAATAAAGTACCTTTTCACATTTTTAAGAGTATGATTGATGATTTTAAATGATTAAACAAACTGTGTCTAGCATAGTTGAAGAGAGAGACAGATAAATCTTTTAGCGAATATATTTTCAAATAAGTAGGTATGTATGTAAGTTGCATAGGTTTTTAAGAAGCGGAGATAAACTTCTTCAGAGGACAGATACCCTGATATGGCATACAAGAATTTCTTCAAAAATCTCCTAAAGAATTTAAAATGGTTGATGTTAGAGTAGACAAAGCACCAACAGCAAGCAATTGGAAACATCAACAGGTTTAGTAGTATAATATGCAGTATTAATAAATATATAAGTACTACCCTAATATACCTAATATACCTTCCCTAATATAGAATAGCACTCAACTGTGAAAGACTGAAATGAAATGAAATTATTTATTCTGTAAATAGGTTATCGGAATCTCCTCCTCACCCTGAGGACCTTGTGTGTGATATATTGGGACCACTAAAAATGTTTTTTTTTTCTGGATGTTTTAAGTCTAAAAAGGTAGAAACAAAAAATAAAATACACGGTACACTAACAACCGAGTATTTTATTGTTCTGAGTACAGCACGTTGTCGAATGTTTGATTATCAACGTAAAAAAATGTTTCCCAATTTTTGTGGCTAACCGATTAAATGTCTCTCAAGAAGACTGCTAAGGAATCCTTCGGGAATTTCCCTTTATTTAGCCAAGGCTTTCGGCACAGCGTCTGTTTCTAAACTTATAAGCAAATAAGAGTCCGACGGTTTTTTAGGGGTAAACCACTGGGAGTCCGCGTAACAGTGGTCAGTTTCCCTCACTCGTCAGTTTCGTTGATTTGTCATTTTCGCTGATTGGACAGTTGTGTTATCATGCCTAGGTTGGTCTGTGGATGGGCCCCATTATATACCGAGTTTCCTCTGTGCCTCGGAAAGTACGTTAAGCCGTTGGTCCCGGCTACAGGTAGTCAGTGGCCCGAAAGTGTAACAACAAAGGAAATCGGCAAGGGATATCATGTTACCCAGTACTAACTGGATTGTGGAGGTCGGATAGGCACGCGCTCCATATAAAATACTTGTATTCAGCTGCATCCGGTTATACTGGAAGCCGACCCCAACATAGTTAGGAATAGGCTAGGCAAATGATGATGATGGACAATTATTGTGTGAATTCGACGGTTGCGCCAACTCGACTATGCCATTCTCGTCGATTCGTCAGTTAGGTACACTCGAGGAAAAAGTGTAATAAACAGTTAATGTGGGTAATTATTTATTTTATTTGTGGGTGATTTTTTTTGTAATTTAACCTGCTGTAAGGAACCACTGGATAATATTGTTGAGTATTAAGACGAGCAATACCGAAGTGTTAGAATAGATAATGTTACGAACAATAAGCAACAAACATTTCATTTGGTGTTCCCCAGGGAAGTAATCTGAGCCCTACTCTATTTATAATTTTATAACTTGTATTAACGACTTGCGTAGTCTAAAATATTGAACACGGCAAAATGATAACATTCGCCGACGGCACGGCGCGGCGGCGCACAGTGGGCTGAAAATCGACTTTCATAGACATGTAATACTTTTTTCCCAAATGTCCACTTTTATGACTTGAAAATGTTTTGGGAGACTAAATCCATGTCTAAAAATATCAACATTATGGAATAGCATTGCAAACAACGCAAAAAAAAATTTTTCTTTAAAAATTACTATAGAGCTGGCATGAAAAAGTCTCATACCTCCGCCATCGTTCAACTGGCCCTAATTCCCTTGCAGGTAATTAAACCTTGAATTATTTAGAATTTTTTGACATACTCCCCGAAGCGGCCACTGGTGCGACCTTTTTTTTAAAAATCGCTTTCAATTTAATATTTTCAAAAAATATTTTTAATCAAATGTGTAACTTAATTTAAGCTTAAAATCTACACGGACTACTTAAACGATGCACCCGACCACTACTTTGTATTAACACGCCACATGATCATAAAAAAATAAGGTCTAAAGACCTAATAATGTAACGATCCTAATTATGGTCATTATTTTATGAGTTTAAGTAATATGGTTATTCATATCTATTCTATGAGTTAGCTAATGAGGGTAGTAAGTAAATTAGTTTAATGATTACACTAAATAACGTCGTTGCAATAAATAGGAGAACTCAAAATAAAATCAATTCATTTCGCCTTACGCATTGAAAGTAAACATGGAAAGCATCGTAACAAATCTTGATATGTTCGTTATTTTAAAAGGTTCAGCCAAAAAAAACGATTATCAGTTTTTATTTGAGACAGTGTTATCTCGATTGAGATGTAGTTTATCTGAGGAAGATCGTGTGACGTTTAAAGAATTTTGCCGGAAATTTACGAGAGCAGTAGAGAAACGTTGGCATTCTGCAAGCCGAAAAATGGAGTTATTCCGAAAGGAATATGGAAACTGGCTTGAGAAAAATGTCGACTGGCCTAATGAAAATGTTCAGGGAGCTTCAACATCTGTAGCTCATGAGGAAGAAGAGCCATCAACATCATCAGTTGGTACTACGAGTATCACCAAACGGAAACTCCCTAGAAAACCTTTTGAAGAGTTGGGAACGAAGCAAAAGAAGAGACGGAGTGGTGATTATTTGAACAGTCATTGCAGTGAGGTTGTTCATGCAGCTTGAAGCCAAGTTGAAGGAAGATGGAAGAGACAATATTACATAAGCAGTCGTGAAGGCCTTCTGCCTTAAAATCAGTTCTTTTTGCTTTAAATCTTCTGGTAAAGATTTAAATATTCTATTCACTGTTGGACCTATCCAAGAGAGCCTGCAGAAAAATTCTGGCTGAGCTATCTGTAACCGTGATGGAATTTTCGGGTTCATGTGGATAACACTCTTGTTTTGCTAGTTGCACCCTGTAATAGCAAGGATATAAGTCTCTAATACCTTCTCGAATTGCTGATTCTCTCAAAGTTATACATATATTGCCATTTTGATAATTTAAGAGATAGCATTAATCCAAGCGACTTTAGGGGTGTAAAGGTTTCTTTGCCAGCCGGTTTTTTTATCAAGTCTTGAATCTATTAACTGCTTCTGGATTTTTCAATAAGTATTCAATTACAGAAGCAATATTGTCTCTTTCATCTTCCGTCAACTTGGTACATGCTGCATAAACAACCTCACTGCAATAACTGTTCAAATAATCACCACTCCGTCTCTTCTTTTGCTTCGTTCCCAACTCTTCAAAAGGTTTTCTAGGGAGTTTCCGTTTGGTGATACTCGTAGTACCAACTGATGTTGTTGATGGCTCTTCTTCCTCATGAGCTACAGATGTTGAAGCTCCCTGAACATTTTCTTTGATGCAGCTAGGCCAGTCGATATTTTTCTCAAGCCAGTTTCCATATTCCTTTCGGAATAACTCCATTTTTCGGCTTGCAGAATGCCAACGTTTCTCTACTGCTCTCGTAAATTTCCGGCAAAATTCTTTAAACGTCACACGATCTTCCTCAGATAAACTACATCTCAATCGAGATAACACTGTCTCAAATAAAAACTGATAATCGTTTTTTTTGGCTGAACCTTTTAAAATAACGAACATATCAAGATTTGTTACGATGCTTTCCATGTTTACTTTCAATGCGTAAGGCGAAATGAATTGATTTTATTTTGAGTTCTCCTATTTATTGCAACGACGTTATTTAGTGTAATCATTAAACTAATTTACTTACTACCCTCATTAGCTAACTCATAGAATAGATATGAATAACCATATTACTTAAACTCATAAAATAATGACCATAATTAGGATCGTTACATTATTAGGTCTTTAGACCTTATTTTTTTATGATCATGTGGCGTGTTAATACAAAGTAGTGGTCGGGTGCATCGTTTAAGTAGTCCGTGTAGATTTTAAGCTTAAATTAAGTTAAACATTTGATTAAAAATATTTTTTGAAAATATTAAATTGAAAGCGATTTTTAAAAAAAAGGTCGCACCAGTGGCCGCTTCGGGGAGTATTTCAAAAAATTCTAAATAATTCAAGGTTTAATTACCTGCAAGGGAATTAGGGCCAGTTGAACGATGGCGGAGGTATAAGACTTTTTCATGCCAGCTCCATAGTAATTTTTAAAGAAAAATTTTTTTATGCGTTGTTTGCAATGCTATTCCATAATGTTGATATTTTTAGGCATGGATTTAGTCTCCCAAAACATTTTCAAGTCATAAAAGTGGACATTTGGGAAAAAAGTATTATATGTCTATGAAAGTCGATTTTCAGCCCACTGTGCGGCGTGCGTCGCGCGGTGTTCACAGTTGCGCTTTAAGTCAGCAGCGAGCTGTAACCCAATGGGCTCCCGTCTCCCTTGGATTTGGAGTTTAGTTTAGTTATTTGTTTGGATAGTGGCACACATAGTGGCATAGTTATATCTATTCTGTGATTTCAAAGTTATTAGCGATTTTAAAGCTTCCGATTTGTAACAAAAGGCAGGGATTATAGGGTCATGGGTATACACTCCAAAAGAGTTATTAACGTCTGGTAAGTTTCTCTTCTAAGCAAACGGACATGGGATACTTCTCCTTATCGCGGCACCATACCATGTATTGAATGAAACAAAAAAAAGATACATAAATAGAGTAGGCATGGGATCAAAAGCCGCGGGACGTGTAGTCACTTGATGTTATGAGTTATAGAAAATCCAATGTATTTTGAGTTTGTATATTTATTTGTACCTTTATGTATGTGTGTAGTAATTAGTATAGTAATACATAGTCCTTTGCGTCTCCACGCCAACCCGACCTATCATGACTGTAAAGGTAGGGTTGCCATCCGTTCGGGTTTCACCGAATTTTTCCTAGTTTGGAAAATGTAGGTTCGTAGAACGTAAAAAAAACTTTCAAAGAAAATTGGTTTGAATAACATTTGATATTTAGTTTTTGAGAAATGGGACTTTTTCCTTAAACTGCAGCAGTATCATTGATTTTCATCAACATACTACGAAAAACAAATTTAGTTTTGTAGTTGAGTGTTAATTTTTACGGGGTGGAAGGGACACCGGCGCAAAAATGGAAACCACCTCACATAGAAATTTTTCGTCGGTTATTAAAAAAAAATCTGCTGTTTCCTCCAAATGTGCAATACCTGTACGGTCAAAATGTACGGAACAGCTAGTTTTTTTTTTAATAATCAACAAAAAATTTCTACATGGAAATGATGTACTGAGCATGTGGTTTCCGTTTCCACGTATGTGTCCCTATCACCCCATATATTGTTATTACGAGTATATTGTTTGGTGCTACGGAACTCTGTGTGTACGACTCGCCCTTGGCCGGTTTTTGTGATACCCTCAATAGGTATAAGTAGTTGGAATGAGATAATGATTGATGAGGTAGATACAAATTGTTTTCTACCGGAATGCAAATATTTTTGGGCTCGCTTCGCTCGCGCTTCCATTCGACTTGCGCCTTAAAAAATTTTACTAAACTAAGTCTATAAATTAATGCATACCCATTTGATGTTTAACCATGGCAACCCTATGCATAGGGTATGCAGTACTTATATGTACATTCATTCTCAATAATTCTCTCTGAAAAGAGAGCTGTGGTCGGCACCATGGCTATACCTTATGTATATTAATAAGAAAATAAATAATATATCATTTCACCGAGAATGGTACACATTTTTTTATTAGTAAGGCACTTACATTATAAAAATTCTGCAATTGTGACCTGCGTGGCTCTTATTTCCACGCTGCAAGGATAAGGACTTAAATGAGTGTATTGTTTCACAACGTCGTGTGTTTGACACTGCAATAAACAAGTGTTGGTGTCAATATCGGCGAGGCTATTATCTGCCGGGGCCGGAGTGCCGGCTGAGGGCCGGGTACAGGGCGCGGGGCGAGGGGTGCGCGGGGGCGCGGAGCAGGGTGGGTGGGGCCGGAGGCTGTGCTGATGCTATCTGCACGATATAATTACGTTTCTTACGTGTCGCGTATAAGGCATGATGGTGTTTTGATACAGGCGCAAGAAATATCATGCTCTAATGATATCGACACGATTCCTTGAACCGATCTGCGCACAATCCACCTTATTTATAAATTATATTTAACGCAAAAAAAACTGCCAGCTTATTTTAATGACTTAATATATAGAAAAAAACGACTCAATGTATTTGAGTTTGAAAATATAAAAATGGAACGGCTCCCGCCTGCTTCCAAATTTTTTAAATTTAAAATGTGCTTGTTGTTAGCTTTGTAGTGCTTTTTTAACTGAAGTTTTTTACCGCAGTCGGGTTTTTTAGTTTTTTAAATTACTTTGTTTTGGTTTTCTTCTCAGTAAGCCAGTTTAATTAGGAGAACATTGTTCGTGTGATTGCTTCAAAAGAGTTTCGCGAGAGCTGTTTGATATAAAGCAGGTCGCAGTGATACGAGAAATCTAATTTTCACGGTTAATGAAACTGTAAAGGCAGCGCCGGGATCCCGCGTTCCCCCCTCCCTCGGCTGTACGCTCGAACCCCCCCCCCCCGTTGCCCCAGGAGCGTCGCGCGGCGCACCGCGATGCCCTCTCACTTCATTTCGCGAATAAATTCATCACGGGTGTCCCTCACGACACGACACGCTCACATTTCATGTTCACCCCATACACGCGCACGGCTCCCTTGCACAATATACATAAGTTACATATCTAGCACATTAACATTTCGCCGTTTCATGAGCACCCTTCTAATCTTGCTGCAATGTTTAAAGTCACATGGAAAATGTGTTTCAGAAACTTTGATATCATTTTTCAAGAGCTATCGATAGACACCCCATAAGATTATACACCTAGATTCTTTTCTTTCAACCCTATATTAGTATTTTGTATTATTTCACATCATATTTGTGTAGCGGTTCATAGAAGGCACCTAGAGAAGGAAAGCACCAAGAAGGCACCTTTCCGAATAAAGCCCGAATAAGGGTTCCGCTTTTGCCATTTGGAAACGGAACCCTAAAAAGAACAAAAAATATTCTCAAGCATAAATATAAAGCCTCCAGGCATAATGGGCGTGCCCTTCATATTCTTCTTATGATTGCGATGTATTGACTATCAAACATGAATGGCTTCTATGTTCCACCGTTATTTGTGTACAGTTTGTCGTGTGATCGACATGCAAACCAGAAACGTCAAGAATACCGATAAGATTTATATGAAATAGATAAGGAGTAATAACATACACTCAACATCACGCCTGTTATCCCGAAGGGTTTGGCAACCTAATAGTACACCCAGATTTCGCCACCATGGAAAAGGGGGCGTGCCTTATGCACTAAACCGGGCACAAATCCATACTCCGTGACTGCAATTGAGAAATCCTTGATGGAAAAACCCAATAACACTTTTTCCGACCCGGGAATCAAACCCAGGAGCTCATGCTCAGCAGTCGTGCTTGCGACCGCTCGACCGCTACACCAACGTTGCAGGAGGAACAGTCAAATTATAATCTGATAAGAATTATTTGTTAGTAGTGGCAACCCAATAATAATTAGAATTTGAAGTCAGTACATCATTCTGAACCCAGAAATTTTTCGTCGGTTATTCAAAACCATGTGGTTTCCGTTCTCGCGTCGGTGTACCTTCCACCCCGTATATTCGGTGTCCGACGAGTGCGGAGAAGGTCGAGCAAGTCTTGTTCCATTTCTTGAATCGCTTCATTCTAAGCGACAATGTGTGATGAGCTTACAGTGTAATGGTTTACACTGATTCGATTTCGATATTTTTTTCACTACTGAGGAACTACTTATTCCTCAGTGTCATAGGCTATGTTTAAAGCGTTCCCCAAGGATAATATCTGGCAATAATGCGAGCGACACCGCAGTGATTAATAAAGTAACTCCATTGAATTTTCATCAATAAGCACATACTCCTTGAAAGATACATAAAGATTAAAACCATTTCGATGACACCCTGCGCGCTGCTGCTCGTCCCATACACATTAAGAACGTGTTAAAACGACTAGGTCACGAGTACAGGACTGTCGGCTCCCGAGCAGACGAGCACGTCAGTGGCTGCCGTCATGTTGGAACAGTTGAACTGTGAGCATTGCACGGATTACATCCACTAATCCGAGTTCGAGTGGCAACGTAAACACTCGTCAAGTGTCGTGTTTGTTCAGTAAAGGGCGGCGCGGCCGGGAGCCGGGGGCCGGGAGCCGAGCGGTAAGCCCGGCAGGATTAGCGCCAGATGTGTAGCTGTGACACGGCGCGGATTACGAGGTGCTAAGCCGAGTGTTAAGCCATGACAGGCTCGGCTCGATCTCTCTCGGTCTAATAGTCGACCATCACCTCTTTATGACTTTACTGACAGTTGCTACGTGCCCTGGTTAACGGCAAGGCAACAGTAATGCCTTTACAACTACATATGTAGTTACATTGAAGATGAATAGGTACCGTTTCATTTAGAAATGCGTCAGTACTGTGAACGTTGTTATATGCACACTTATCTAGGCTAGAGATTACATGCACAAATTTGCTTATGATGTACGCAGATGTTGATCGGTAGAGTACTTTTTTTTTCGTCGGTGGGTAGTTGAAAAAGTCAGACGCGAAAATTTTGCTCTCCATAAAAAAACTAATTTTAATTATAATACATAGTTATCTACACAGTATTTAATGTTTCACAATTGCTAATAACTAATTACTACCTACCTGCCAGTTGTGTGTTATAATACCACTCACTTATTTCCACAAACTTATTTGCAAAACAACAACAGCTATGGATTCACTGAAGGGGTCAATGTCCGAATTAATGGCACAATTTCACGACCGAATGTCAAAATTTGAGGCTGAATTGACCAAGACGTCACCCAACTCATCACCCAGCAGCAGCTCAGTCAACCTCGCAGCGGAGTATGCAGCGTTCAAGGAATTTGTTCTGGAGGCTCTAGGCTGTCTTCAACACCAGATGGAAGCCCTTGCCAAGGACGTAGATGCACTGGAGATGAGGGGCCGCAGGAAGATGCTGCTTGTCCATGGTGTGGCTGAGGTGAGCAATGAGGAGACATCCATGGTGGTCACTGAAGTGATATGTGACAAGCTGAAACTGGACACCTTTTCTGTTGCTGATGTTCGCCGGTGCCACAGAATGGGCAAGCCGAGCAGTACTGATAAGCCTAGACCCATATTGGTCAAGTTGCATGATGTGGATGTCCGGGACAAGATTTGGTACGCAAAAACCAAATTGAAAGGTTCTGGTATAACCTTATCAGAATTTTTGACCAGATCGCGGCATCAAGTCTTCATGGCAGCACGTGAGAAGTTTGGTGTCACCAACTGCTGGACCAAACAGGGCTTTGTACACATCCTGGGAGTTGATGGGAGCAAGCATCGAGTCGTCACCGGCAGTGAGCTTAATGCTATTGCTGTGCCTGAAGTGGACGCTGATAAGCCGGATCAACTAGATGTCGTCGGTAAGCTTTTGGACGAGAAGCCAGCCTCAACACCTGCGAAGCGGAATAGGCGGGCTGCTAAAAAGTGAATTGCCTTATCACTGTCGTTCGGGTAACAATTTCACATCTTTTGTTAGTGTTTGTTTACCTTCGTATTACACTTTTTTTTATTATTTTATTCCTACCTTGTTTTTAATGTTTCTTGCAATTTTACGTTTTGTTTACATTCTTCGCTATCACACTATTCTGACACTTGACGTCTGTCAAGCGTCATGTCAATAGTTACGTTCCGTTTTACTCTTCTAAGATTTGTAATATTTTGAGCATGAATTGTCTATGGAAACATAGATAATTTATGCTGGAATTTCAACTCTTTTTCTTTTTACATATTTTTCAACCTTTCTTTCTTATGCCCGAACGACGTACTTGTTGTTAATTAATATGTTTCTTGAATTTTTCTTAATTGATTTTTGTTAACACATAACTGGCGGGTGGACTTTTAACCTACCACCAACCCTACATATTTATATATATTATTATTTATTTATTTCTTCTCATTATTTTATATTGCTATTTTATATTATTTATTGTGTTTTTTAATGATTTCTTCTATTGCGGTTAGTGACGATGACAGTTTTATATCAGCTAGCAGTGACAACGATAGCTTCAGTAGCATCCCGACTCTTGCTGACACACTTCAGTCTCAATTTTCTGATGTACCGAAAAATCTGAATGTAGTCCATATTAATGCTCAAAGTATTCCGGCTCATTACCATGATATGCTTGCGAATCTGGAATGCAAGAACATCCATGCAATCCTTGTTTCCGAATCGTGGCTGAAACCATGCCTTCTGTCCACATCTTATTCCTTGCCCGGATATCAATTAATAAGAAATGATAGGACAAGCTGCGGTGGTGGTGGTGTTGCCATTTACCTACGTGCAAACATTCCTTTTTCAATTATTGATATGTCATCACAGCCACCACCGTCGAATGCAGGCGAGCATCTCTTTTTGGAAGTTAATCTTCATCATTCGAAGGTTTTACTTGGTGTCTATTATTGCCCTTCTTTGCGCATCGACTACTTCTCCTCCTTTGAAAGTCTCTTACTCAACCTGACACCTTCTTACAGGCACACTATAATTATGGGGGACTTCAACACTTGTCTTCTTAAAAATGATTCTCGCGCTTCCACCCTCCAATCCATCTCCCAATCCTGCAATTTATCTCTTCTTCCATTAAGTGCAACTCACCATTTTCCTAATTGTGCTCCTCCATTTTCCTAATTTTCGTTTCTTCCACACAACATGTAGCTAAGCATGGGCAGTGTTCAGCTGACGCGTTCTCCTACCATGATTTAATTTTTCTCTCTTACAAAATCCGCCCTCCTAAGATAAAGCCTAAAACTCTTCTACAGCGCAGTTTTGGTGGTATGAACCTTGAAAGCCTTCGTGAGGATGCCGACAGCATTGATTGGTCTGATCTCGTTGATGCGGAGTCGATTGATGTCAAAGTTGATCTTCTCAATTCTAGCCTTAACCAGCTCTATGACGTCCATGCACCTGTTAGGTTAGTAAAAATAAAGCATCAACCTGCACCGTGGCTAACAGCCGATTTGAAAGTCATTTTGCAAAAGAAAGCGGCTGCCAAATCTAGATACAAGAACAGACCTAACACCTTAAGTCGTGGTAGGTACGTTGCTATTCGCAATCGCAGCAACTTGGTTTGTAGGGATGCCCAACGCCGTCACATTCATAAGTCTGTGGAAAGCGGTGACCCAGCTAAAGTCTGGAAATTTCTCAGATCAATGGGAGTCGGTAAGTCGCGTCAAGAGTCTATTCCTAAAGATATAGATCTTGAATCACTTAATAGGCATTTTTCCACCACTTGTAATTTCAATGGGGCTATTAAAGCCAAAACTCTTGATAGTCTTTCATCTCTTCCCACTCCCAATTACTCTCCTTTTGTCTTTAATCAATTTTCTGCTTGTGATGTTAATTAAGAAGAGTATACTATCCATTACATCAAATGCGGTTGGTAGTGACAGTGTCAGTCGCAAGATGATACTTCCTATCCTGGACGAAATCCTTCCTGTCATTTGCCATATCCTTAATTATTCCGTATTCTGTGGTGTTTTTCCATCTTCTTGGAAAGAAGCCCAAATTACCCCTCTCCCAAAAAAGTCTAATCCTGTTTCCTTTTCTGAATTCCGCCCGATCTCCATATTACCATTCCTATCCAAAGTCCTAGAACGCCTTATCCATAACCAGCTTAGTGTCTTCCTTTGTAAAAACAGTCTCCTTAATTTTTACCAATCCGGGTTTCGTCCAGGTCATAGCACTACCACAGCTCTTGTTAACATTACGGACGATATTAGGTTAGGTATGGAAAATGGAAATCTGACAGTCCTTTCCTTATTAGACTTCAGTAATGCTTTTAACACCGTCGATTTTGATATTTTACTCGGTATACTTAGCTCTCTTAACATATCTCCAACGGCAATTGATTGGTTTCGTAGTTACCTATGTGGCCGTCGACAACGTATTAGCATTGAAGGTTCGTCGTCTTCATGGTGCAGTACCTCTGCCGGCGTTCCACAGGGGGGCGTTCTATCTCCTCTTCTTTTCGCTATATTTATAAATTCAATTTCTAACGAACTTCTCTCATCCTACCACCTTTATGCTGACGACCTACAAATTTATTCCCAGGCTCCCGTAGATGAATTGTCTGAGGCGGTGAATTTGGTGAATAAGGATTTAGCACGTATTTCGGAATGGAGTTTGGCTCATGGTTTGAAGGTTAACCCTGCGAAGACTCAAGTCATTGTTGTCGGCAGCCCTAGGATGCGTTCAAGAATTGACTGGTCGAAGCTTCCCCAAATTGTTTTTGATGGTGCCACAATTCCTTATAGCGACTCAGTAAAAGACCTGGGAATTTACATTGACAAAGACATGTCCTGGGGTCCCCAGTTGCAAGAAGTGAGCCGCAAACTGTTTAGGTCTGCTGGGTCTTTGCGCAGATTGCGCAATTTCCTCCCAACTGCCACTAAAACTGCGCTCGCTCAATCCCTTCTACTCCCAATCCTCGACTATGCTGATGCCTGTTATCCAGATCTCAATGTAGTGCAGCTAGATAAGCTTGAGCGACTCCAAAATTTTTGTATCAGATTCATATTTGGTTTACGCAAATATGATCATGTTTCAGAGTTTCGCGTTAGGCTCAAGTGGTTGCCTATCCGCCTTCGCCGGAATGCGCATATTTTATCATTACTCTACAATATTCTGTTTAATCCCGGAACGCCCGCTTATCTCAAACAACGTTTTAATTTTATTCATGACACTCATGTTAGAAATTTGAGATCATCGGAGAATTTGAGACTTTTGATGCCTGCACATTCCACCAAATTTTATGACCAGTCATTCACGGTCCAGGCTGTCCGTTTATGGAATGAATTGCCGGATTCAGTAAGACAAGCTCAGTCACTCGTTGCTTTTAAAAGCTTAGTTGAAAATCATTTTCTTACTCTGTAATATTTTTTTATTTTATTTTTATTTTATAAAACAAAATATTTATTATTATTATATTGTATTTATTATATATATGTATTTATATGCATTGTATTTATATTACATGATAAGTAGTAAATAACTTGTATTATATTAAATTTTGTATATTAATTGCAGTACACCACTGACTACCCCCCCTTTTTCTATTTCATGTTCGTACAGTCCATCCAAAGGTTGTCTGGAAGAGATCGCTATCAGCGATAAGACCGCCATTGTAACCATAAAATTATCAATTTTGTAAACCGTTCTGTAACAATTTTGGTGTACAATAAAGTATATTCTATTCTATTCTATTCTATTCTACCGATCAACTGCGATGCTACATTGTCTTCGAGCTCGGCGACGATGCGAGCTGTGTGAACAGGACAGGGACATAAGTCAAAGCTGCTATAGCTCTCAAAAGCCCAAGCATACCTACATAGTTAGGTAACTCAAAGGAAACAGGCACGAGTAAAAAGAGTCAACTTCCAATTCTTCCAATACTTTTAATTTGTTTGATAGATTGTCAGTTAGAAATGATGTGAAGCTGAGTCTTTAATTACAGGCATTACTAGGTATTTCTTCAATTTTGTGTAAACAAGATGGAGTGAAAACAGTTTTCCTTATCACTCGGATATTTTCATAATTAGGTAGGAGCTACTTATAAATTCCGATTTTTTTTTCACACTCCCGTTGCAGTGATTATCGCTAGTTCCGGTCCGTAGTGTCCCGGAAGAGAGTCGAGTGAGCGCGGCGCGACGCGGGCACGGGATCGGAACCGCGAGACCATTCATCACAGGACAAAATAGGCGGAGCAGCGGTTATTTACAGCTTCCCAGCAGAGAGCATTGTCACTACCGAAACAGATAGCCGTAAATAGAATAGTTCAAGTAGTCTCTAAGCACGTTTATAACTACGCAGTACGCGTGCCGGATTTATTCGTACAACGCAGCAACGACACCGAGGACAGTGCATTGGTTTAACTTTGCATTGTTGCTGTTTTGTTCAGCTTTTTAGGAAATTCAAACAAAGATAGGTAACGCGATGACTTTAGCTAATTACCTGGAAGTTTGACTAATTGTTTAGTTGTGCAAACCGCTGGTACTGTTGACGCCCGTAGCATGTAAATGGGCCACCTCGGTGTTGCTACTATTATTATTCAACTATTCTAAATGTCTAATGTTCGCTCTGCATAATGTATCGGCGGAGGTGCGCGCACGTCGTTTTTGCGCGCCCCTCTCTCGCATAATCATTTCGCGTTACCATTCAAGACACAACCGATCTCATCTTCATAATCATGAGCGACAGACCGGCTGTCGGGCTGTTAGCGCGCGCTGCACTGCGGTGCGCGGCGCGGCGCGGTGAGGCGCGGCGGCAATGTACCGCGCGCGGTGTCACGGCGCCCATTAGCCGCGCGACGTAAATGCGACACTAAAAATACAACACGCGACATTTACCTTTGTATTTAATCCGG
Organism: Standfussiana lucernea; assembly: GCA_964057025.1. NCBI lineage: Eukaryota > Metazoa > Arthropoda > Insecta > Lepidoptera > Noctuidae > Standfussiana > Standfussiana lucernea. Next base: position 171,464 of record OZ059789.1, read on the forward strand.
GACTAAATCAAGCGGTCCGCAGCCGCCTACAAATAACGCACAATAAATCCCCGAAGAATGCGCGTTTTGTTGCGGCGCGCGTTGTCGCCCTAATCTCACGAGACCGTTCTACACGTTTGGCTATCCGCTGCGCGCTGCGCGTATTGAGATATGCGCCGATCGTTAAACGCCCACTCGCACACATTATTCACGATGCACCTAATTCCGTCCGCGTCGGTTTAGTCGCCGTAAGTACTGTTTAATGGAATCTGATCAGTCGTTTATCTTGATGTCACGGATGCTCGCGGGAACGTTTTGTTGCCGCGCTCGTGTACGTGTACACATGATGCTCGATCGTCATTCATTCCTTGTTCAACCTCGCCAAGAACTTTGATTCAAATTCTCACCAATTTGGTTTGATTATTTCTTCTGAGTAGCTGGTTTCCAAGGTTGCTGCTGAGTGCTGGAGCGTGCAGTGAGCGCGGGTGCAGTACCGCGCCGCTAGCGCTGGTCGCGGGCGTGCCGGCCGCCGATACATCTCGCCGCTGACATGTTTACGAGCGAGCCCCTCTCCCGCAGCACCCGCCTGACCCCCGCCTCCCTCGCCCCGCGGCTTCTTATTGCATTGCGCGGGCGCCGCTCGTGAACAAATAAATTAATTTAAATGGAGGAAACGTCGGAGTGCGACACAAAGTGAGCGGCCCGCCTGAAACCTCTTCCACCCTCCCTCCCCCCGCTCCCCGCCCCACGTGCCAACGCGAGCGACGCTGCTGATATGTTTATTGTATTATAACTGCTGGACAAGCAGTTCAAACTCGAAGCTGCCCGCTATGTATTTATCGCGGCCAATAATCACTGCTGTAAATGTGTTGGTCGCTTCAGTGTGCGCACTGCATGCAGAGATGCGGAGCAGGCGGTCGGAGTGCCGTGACTTGTGTACTCGCGCCACCTAGTACTTCTTAGCGTGCCGATGGCAATCTTTAATTTCTATAACTAGCGCCCGTCCGTCAACTCTTGTAGTATGCAGGACTCAGGCGTCAGGGAACGCAGGGCACCACAATATCATGTGTCCCATTGTTTGTAGAAGAGAAATTGACAAACAACAGTCTATCATTCTGTGAGTATGAAATGTCAATAACAGGGCAAATTGGCGCAGTGTAGGAGTCTGCTCAACAAACATTCGTTCCAAACTGTTTCGGTCGACCCTGAGTCCTGTTCTAGTTCTGGTTGAAGCGCTGCCCGCAAAGCATATTCGATTTGTATTACGTACTTATACTTTGCATAGCTCACTGATCAGGAACACCTTATACTAAGTTGTTATTAAATTTAGTTCTTAAATGAATTTTCATCCAGACATAGGTTACTCGTGGTCGCGATGAAGACTGTAGTTGTTAATGATCTATCAAGCAATACATCAGCCAATTAATAGCAGTCCACTGCGGCTGCTGCCTCGCCATGTCAGTGCACAATACCTTCCCAATCGAATCATTACTGTTAGGTGCCCTCGACTTCTGTAACAGCAGTAGGTGGTCGTCTTGGTGTAAAATCAGAGCCTGGGATCGGAGCGGTTGCACTCTCGTGGACGTATTATGACATCAGTGCGACAACACACGATGTTCGAGCAGTAGAACAGTGTGGTATGGTGCTGTGACATGTGTCGTGTATAGCTAGCGATAGCGAGAGGGACACGTGCGCAGGCGGCGCGTGATAAATCTCTCACGTCGCATAAATCCGTCGCGCGCGTAAATATAAACTATGTGAGTATTGTCAGCATTGTTGCCGCTGCTTGCACGCCGCACGCCGCATGCACGGCGCGGCTTCACGGGCGCGGCGTGAATGGGACGCGAGTTGTGTGTACACTATGTACATTACTCTTGGTTAAGGTTTTCGTATGCGGACACAGATACACAGGTGTAGTACTACAATAACATGACTTGGAGACTGATTTAGAGCATCAGCAGGTACCAATAATAGACTCATGTGCCATGACTGTGTGTGACACTGCCTATAATGAAGTCTGCAATTGCGAGTGTATGTTACACTGCCGATAGAGTATCGCATGGGCATTTTATATGCGAACACGGAAACAAAGCGACAGCTAGTATGTGAACAGTAGGTGCCTGCTTACCCAGTTAGGTGTTAATATCTTGCAGCTATTTGTGCGGAAGGGCCATGTTTGGACGTAATTATCGGTCGCTCAATAATTGAGGAATATACACAAGTACTCGTATGATATCGTGTCGTCAGTCTAATATGGAGCTCATGGAATTCATTGATTCTAATTACTTAGTTATGACGAAGAACAATGACCGTGCGAGTTAGAAGCCGATTTCATACCGTGGACAAGCAATAATTACGGATAAAAGAACAGAAATTTATACTCGTGAAGAGCTGACATGAAAGCTGAAATCAATTGTATCTACTTAAGACAAGGTTTTGACTTAAATAATACATCCACACTGTTGAAATAATGTTTGGAGAATAGCAATATGTTAAGTATGTAGAGAAGTACAGAGTAACATTCTGGTCGCGCACCCGCCGTCCCACCGGCAACAGTTAGATCAAGCGGCAACAGTTAGATCAAGCGGCAACAGTTAGATCAAGCGGCAACAGTTAGATCAAGCGGCAACAGTTAGATCAAGCAGCAACAGTTAGATCAAGCGGCAACAGTTAGATCAAGCGGCAACAGTTAGATCAAGCGGCAACAGTTAGATCAAGCGGCAACAGTTAGATCAAGCGGCAACAGTTAGATCAAGCGGCAACAGTTAGATCAAGCGGCAACAGTTAGATCAAGCGGCAACAGTTAGATCAAGCGGCAACAGTTAGATCAAGCGGCAACAGTTAGATCAAGCGGCAACAGTTAGATCAAGCGGCAACAGTTAGATCAAGCGGCAACAGTTAGATCAAGCGGCAACAGTTAGATCAAGCGGCAACAGTTAGATCAAGCGGCAACAGTTAGATCAAGCGGCAATAGTTAGATCAAGCGGCAACAGTTAGATCAAGCGGCAACAGTTAGATCAAGCGGCAACAGTTAGATCAAGCGGCAACAGTTAGATCAAGCGGCAACAGTTAGATCAAGCGGCAACAGTTAGATCAAGGGTCAGAAACGAATACAAAGTAGATCGCTCAGTTGTAGTGTTGTGTCGTCACTGAAGTGAGGTGACGCTACAGGGATAAAAAGCTTCCCTACATTGATGTTCTTACACTGTGCACACCCAGTGCAGTAAGAGAACAGTCGTGTTCTCTGACCGCACAGACGACTCAGACGATCTCACGGCACAATTAAGCTGTGCGATTATGACAATGTTACTTACTCATGCAGCGATTGGGTATTTGGGCTTATGGTTGCAAGCACACGGACCACATGCTGGGTCTTAGGTTCGATACCTGGGTCGGGCAAGGTGTTCTTGGTTTTCCGCGATGAGTTTCTCAGTAGCAGTCCGAAGTCCTTATTTGTGCCCGGCTCGCCCCCATTGTCGCTGTGGGTGAACTTTAGGTCACCTCTACCTATTACATCATACACAAGGATATAATTTTACAATCTATACAATATTGACGGACGGTAATGGCTTACATTTGTTGGATGACTGGCGGAACACGTCATGTTGCAATGAAATATCTCTGCTCTTCACTGTTTACACCCCTGTATGTACTCACGCGGACGTTTACGTGACATTATTGGCGATACGTCGGTGTTGTGTAGCTGTCGTGAACTAACTTGCGCTTGCTGTGACAGCGGCCATTTATTCATTCACCAACAGGATCTAAGTTACTTTGATCGGTATATGGAATAAAGACATGTCAGAGAGAAATATATACGGGTGAGTATCAAAAGGTTAAGGAGTGCGAGCAATAAGTTAGTGATGTTGTTGTGCGCCGCTCATTAATTAGAGCGGTGGCGAGCGGGGCGCGGGCAGAGGGGGAGGGGAGAGTTATGACAGTAAGTAATGAACGCCGTTAAAAAGATGTCAAACAGAGTGTCGGGATACGCGTCGCGGCGCGGCGCGGCTGAGCGACATTTGTCAAGCGCACCCTCGCGGCACTGCGCACTGTGTTATTGTTGCAAGTGGGTCCTACCACTTACTTATCGGTCTGCCAGACATACCTAGATATTAGTCTCCAAGGGCAGTCGGTGCCACCTGCTTCTGCTTTCAGGGTACCTACACTAAAATGTTGTTAGTTGTCGACGAGATCTTTGAACATTTGCCAGATTAGGTACTTACTCAAAAGCCAGTTACTCGTATAAGCGACGCTATTTGGCTGACAGGAACCAGGTTGGTTCATTTCACACAGATGGTAAAGGTAATCGTGTTGCTACAATGACTTACAGTGAATAACTTTTTTTTTTGTAAAAACACTGAAAAGAACTTTTTAGTTTAGTAATGTTGTTGTTGGTTCCCTATCCATTTGCATAAAATTTTAAGACATAATATAATATGGCATTATTTTGTAACTTACTGACCAAGTGTTGATATATTTTCTTTAGATATAACATTTATATACTCTAAAACTTATTTCGTATATTTCGTTTGTTTAATCGATAATCATTAGGCCTATCGTTTAAAATATATAATATTGATACCAACTTTATGGTTAACACAAAAAAAGATTCAAAGCAATCCGACTCGGATGGGTTATATTAGGTTAGAAGGTTAAGGCGGGAGCGGAGCGGAGTGCCAGGTCCCCTCTATGTTGGTGAATCATTTGGGTTAGGTTTGGTTAGAACAGTGACCATTAACGCGCGAAAGCGAACGAGTGAAGCGAGCGTGCTGCGGGAGCGGCGTCACAGAAACGAATCGCTGCAAAACCGACTCCACGTAGTCTTGTCTGCCCTACCCCGTTTTATTTAAAATCGCGTAAGCGCGGAGGGGCGCGGCGGCTCGCAAGCTGAGGAGCAGGTGGTTTTAACACTCGCGCCGGCCAGCAAGCCGGAGCCGCGGTGGTGAGCGTGAAACACATCTGCGAAGATAAGCTCGCATGGGACCGCCGGAGCCCCTCAGCGCCAGAGCCGTGACAGAAACCATGCCTGCTTCATGCTTGCATGCTGCATGCTTGCTTGCATGCTGCATGTATGGCGTATGCTTGTTTGCATGCCTGCTGCATGCATGGTGTAGGCGTTTTATCATATACTTATCACACGATTTTATATTCAATATATGTTATGCTTATAAAAATAGTTACTTTAAAATTATATCAATCGTTTATTATATTAACTGATCATTATCTATATCTTCTATGTACCTATATCTATACTTACATATAGATAATAAATCTGTAGACGTGGCGTTTCTGTACATTGAAAATACTTAAAAAAAAATAGTAGGGGTGTTAAAGGATAACAAACAGAACCCATTTCTACTATTTTTAGAATTTGTCTGTTTGTCTACAGTCTGTGAGTCTTCGGCTATGTTTGTTTAAGTATCACGTGAAAATTACAAAACCAATGTCGTCAGTTTCAATGCACAAATATTTTGCGTAACTTAGAGAAGGTATTAGTTTTTGTTTCATTTCAATCCGTGCTCTTAATCAAAAGATGTTTTTAAGATTTAAAATGTTAAAAAAGCAATCATCATCGTTATTTAAGATACATGCAACGACATCTATTGAATCAAGCTGGTACTAATGAATAAAGATGAAGTGCTCACACAGATAAATCGACTTATCGGGTTTTTCAAAAAGTTATGATAGCAAAAGGTACTTTAGATGGCTTATATTGTTTGTTCGATCGCTTTCCATGTATTAAATTTTAGCAGTTTAACTCCGTGCTCGATAGATGGCGTTGTTCATTTGACGCCAATTTCTGAATCGCAGTGTTAAGATTTTCCGTGAAAGAACGACCGGGTAAACTGCATCGATGTCGGTTGTTAAAAGTATTTGGTTTCATATTTGGTGTATATAAAACTGTAAACTAACTAACTGTTTAAAACTGTAGTCTAAAAAAGCTTTTTGAAACATTATTTATTTTTAGTGTTGGATAGCCCATTTATCGAGGAAGGCTATATAACATCACGCTGCGACCAATAGGAGCGGAGTATTAATCAAAAATGTAACGCATACGAAGTTGCGCGGGTCAGCTAGTATCAAATAAAATTATAGATTCAGTTGTTATATCTTGTAAATATTATAGATTTTGTAATTATGTCATATATTACTTATACCGTTTGGTTTCGCAAACGATTTAACTTTCATATTATACGATTTCTATATTTTTTTAAAACCCTTCTTCTTGAGACCTTTTTCATGTTCGTGAACGGGCGCTGTCAGTAGGGACTGGTCATCTCGCAGCTGCCATGGATTATTGTATTTTTGAATTGTGAATTTAAGTTTTTTTTACTCTGGACGCTCTTCCTCTCACGTCTTTCTACGTTCGTTCTCACATATATGTATAATCTCGACATGAATGATGTAATCAAGACTTTGTAACAATATAATGATTTAAAAGAGTGTCCATGGAGTTTCTTGCCCATTCTTCTCCATAGAGATCTACGCTTTCGAATGGGCATCTACAGTACTTTCACAAGTTATTATGCCCTGTGACTGGGACTGTAGCTTAGATTTTTTTTTTGTGTTTTGACATTCAAAAATGCCTGTAATGGTCTAATTGAAATAAATGCTTTGAGTTCGAGTTTACCCCACTCAAAGGGTTTGGAAGAAAAAAAATCAAATTCTACAATATGGCGCCCAAAATCTGCACTTTTTCTTTTAATTCTTATGTAGCCGACGACACTCGCGGCAGAAGAACAAAAAGACGGAACGAGGTATAATTTATCCAAATAGGTTCATAAGTTTAGGAGATACGAGGTCACAATGGGACGAAGATACATACATACATACTTAAACGCGCGCGAAAAACATTACCCTCCTTCTGGGTCAGTTGGGTAAAAAAACGACCTAAAAAAGAGATAAGTAAAGAAAATCAAAAATAACTTTACCTTTCTTGGGAGTCGGGTATGTTATGCAAGAAAAGTTTATTTTTATTTAACTCTTTTTAGCTATAGTATCCCACACATTTAGTTTTACATTGTAACTTGAAGTTATTAAGGCATCATCATATTCATCATGTCATTAACAAAGGACTAGAAAAAAACACGTTCTTATTAAACGAGCTAAACTAACTCATAAGTTATTAAAAATGACATAACATAATCATCATCATCAATTATTTCAGGATGGCCCATACGATATGATGATACCTTAGAAACTAACATAATAGGTACACTGCTGCTTAACCCTTTGGGTATTACAAGCGTGATGTAGTGTAATGTTTGTATTGTTGAAGAGATGAAAATTTATATATAGTAAATACAGGGGACCTCAATATCCACCATATACGCTGACAGATACTTCTAGCACCAATGGTCCGTATCGGTTTAAAGTAGCGATCAAACAGACTGGACCTAATTTTGATAGATAATGTATTGAAATGTGTGTATGTCAAAGGTATAAGCAATAAGTACGGCGATTGAGAGTGTTCAACAGAAATTCCTATGTGCCATGCATTTTAGATGGTTCGGATATTACTTTCCATATCAGGATTTACTAAATAAGTACAAACTCATAACACTTGAAAGTAGACGTAAGTACCTGGAAGCCATGAATCTTTATAACATTGTAAGTAATAGATTTGACTGCATTGAGTTAACCAACATGTTATGCTATGTTGTGCCTAGAACAGTGTACAAGCGTAAAGTGCGCGCTGGCAGACTATTTTCCACGCGTACCTGCCAGTCTAACACTGGTTTGCGCTCACCTGTTCGCAGAATGGTAGATGCCTACAATGGGACTTTTGAGCATATTGACATTTTTGCATATTCTCCCAGTAAATTCAAAGGTCTTATACTCAAGGAGCTCAATGGATTGCTTTGTTAAAATACGGATAAACATGATAGTTAAGTAAGTTTAGTTAAGTTTAGTTTTTAATATTATTTTGTATTATTACCCTAGCGTTTAATTGTCTACTATATTCCACAGTTAATCTGTGAACAGCGTTGTGGGCTACAATACTGTTAATTTTTATGTGTTGTTGTATGTTTTTTTTATACTTTATATTGTAACTGTTTGCTGTTCCTTTTGAATAAATAAAATAAAAAAGTACCGGTTTCGGTCGGTTTGCTCGCACCTTTATTTAAAGAATCTTTGCAGCACGATTCTCTGTGGACAACTTCTTTGAAACTGACGGTCCTGTTGACTTGATGGTGTCATAAACCACTCTCTGTATTAACGACCGTCATTGTGACCCTTGGGCACGTGACCGCACTGTTGTCTTAAACATCAAACTGCAAGTTTACAAGAAAGATGGGATCAACCAAGCCTTTAGCTGCAGTCCACTAACGGACATAGACCGCTTGCAAGCTGCGCCAAAATAGCCTGTCCTACACCTTTCACATCCAGTCTGTCCCGCCATCTTTGTAAGGTCGTCAGTCCGTCCAGCTGAGAGGTGTCCCACACTAGGTACGTACGTACGCCCATAAGCACTCTCCACTTCAGGACTCGTTTGCTCCAACGACCATCGACCTCCCAGCAAATAAGGCTAAGAATCAAGTCTTTGAACGTCATTGTTACAAAAGACAATCCCCGAAACGCTCGTCTGTCACCATTTCCCAATAAGCATACAATGTAGTGTTTTAGATTCCTATAATACAAAGCCAGTGTCTTATTAAGTTGCTTCGAAGATTTACGAATAACCGAAAAAAGAAGGTGGTGATTTTTGCAATACCTAGCGAAAAACTGAAAGTGTTTTTCCTCTCTATGTCAGTCTCTTATTTACCAAGAGTGGATTATGTTGAGAAGTCATAATGTTAGTTAAGTTAGAGGCACATCATGTATGAAGTACGTTCCGTAGTTTATGAGCCCCTAGCCGCACATGAGTATCTAGTCGGGGTCGATAGTGGTTAGTGACGGCGACCGCCGCTGCCGCCGACCGGTGCGGTGGCGCGGGGGGCGAGGCACTTCGCGCTCCACTGCTCCACACACTGCTAATTAGCAGCCCGATACAATTAGCTTGTTCATTTATAACGAGCTCCAATTTACGTGGCCCCGCGAGCGCCCCGCGACTCCGTGCCGTGTGCCGTGTGCCGTGTGCGCGCTGCCGCGCTGTGCAAGCGCACAATGTAACGCGTTTCACCCACGAATACCGCACATACGCGCTAAACAATAAAAATATTTGTCCCTAATGAGTTTTCATTATGAATAGCTCATAAAAAAATAAATAGCCAAGTGCGCCGCACATTAATATTTCTATTTCTGTAATCAGTTCGCGGAGGTATCATTACATGAGCGCTGGCTAGGTGGCTGGGGATATTTTATCGTAATTGTATTCAAATAATATATATGAAACGGTGAATTCTCGTATTATTTGGAAACGTGGTAAGGTGATACATCGCCGTGGTGGTCATGCACACTGGGGTAGGTTGTCCAGTTCAGTGTCATTGATGAGATTCGACCTTAATATTAGTAGGTATGGACAGACAGCTACGAGCACGAGTTGCCACTCAAGTCTCACATCCGTATCGATTACTTAAGCTCAAGTAATTACTTTAACTTGACTATAGATACGGGAGTTAGGCTAAGTCAGCTTGGAAAAGCCAGGTAGCCAGCCCAGCTTGCCTAAAAATTGCAAGAGTAAATACGCGGGCAATAAATCAGGTTTACAATTCATTTATATCTAAAAAAATCGTAACATAGATCTACGAAAGTAATCTCTTCATGAATATTCGACATCATGTCAAGTATGTGTAATAGATATGATATGAGTGCATGTTGAGTGATGGCGGCACGCGAACGTTCAGCACATCTGCATATCGCGACTCGTTTCTGCAATGCGCCCGCATCCGCCCGCGAATTGCTGGCATGCTAATGACGAAACTGTCGCATTTGCATCATTGCCGATACATATCCCAACAATCGTAGCTACGAGGCTGACATGTTACAACAAATGCAACTACTTCATTACGTAGTACATCGATCACAAATATGTTAATACAATCTACCTGAATACCTACCAACTGTAACAAAACGAAATATATGATGTACCTAACGGCAACACAATAAGCTGATAAGTTTAGTTCTGGCCGCAGTGTGCATGTTATGTCCTGAAAAATATAATGATCAATATCAAGATGCTTTTGCTACGACAATATAGGAGGGTCTACGGTGCTACGGCGTAGCAGGTCCCGTGTCTCGCGGTACTTAAAACATAGTAGTAGCTTCAGTTTATCTCACATCAAATAACAGTTTATTTGCATGACTTTTTTAAGTCCCCTACACCCGTGCACGTCGTGTCTGTGCTTGCACGGGTGCATGTGTGTGTGCACGAGTGGGCGGCGCGCGCTCGCCACGCCCACATCCTGCCGAGCGTGCAGACTACCGAGATCATACTTGCCTCGTATATACTCACAGATGTACATACATACACGACACTTAAAACACCCGCCAGTACCATATCTTCGAGAAAATAGCCATAAAGATCGTCACGTAACGCGTGAGCTTTAGCAGCGCGAGATGAGCACGCGAGATAATAAGCTTGCTTAATGAGAGGACGTGAGTGAACGCGGCGCGGGGCGCGGGGCGCGGGGCGCGGGGAGGACTTCATAGAAATAGTAGTAGTAGTAATGAAGTAATAAGTGGTGTCAAACTAACTGTCATTAATTTCCATCATTATGCACTAGTATATCGGCAATTATCGTACTTAAGCTGGACGCAAACTGTTTCACAGAACTATACCATCGTTTTGTATGAAATCCACTTAAGAGTATTGAGACATACTTATTAAACATGGAGTACTTGCACAGGCACAAGCCATTACGTGCAAATGTGGCCGCCATAGTTCACCCGGATTGAGAAACATCGCCTAGTAGGGGCGCTGCACCGATTCGCGGCCGCTTTCCTAATATCGCTCCCCTGCAACTCATTGGTTTATTGGCGACTGCGAAATGTAGCCACTAACCATAATATGTTTACGGCTGCTAATGTGGCATATTGGCTAGAAGGAACATTCCTACTGTGACTAGGTGAACCAAACCTAGCCAAACTGTACAGGGTTTATTACGGCTCGTAGTCGTAAGCAATCTTGTACAGTTTGGCTAGGTTCCTGTTTGGACAAGTTGTAGGGTTCCTGCTGAAAACATCTCAACCAGCGATGTGTCTGCCGCCCGCGCACACTGCAGAGTGCAGGCTGCGTGCAGGGTGCGTAGTGCTAACTACGACATCCTCACTTATTTGGAGCAATTGTATAATTTTGAAAAATATTATTCATATTGAACTTTATGATGTATGTATTTCCACTAAAGTAAATACATTGAATTAACAAATTATAAAGGTAACTCTCTGACTCTCTTGACCCGTGAGTTCGTGACTAGAGGATGTGGCTCAGTGTAGGTAAGTATTACAATATAAGGTATAGAATCGAACTATGTCGAAGTGTTCTTTTCGCATGTTAGATGGTTTCGTCAATAAAAGTTTCGAAATAGTGAAATACTACTAATTTGTAGTTTTCCCAAAATCAGTAAAGAAATATGTTATTTTTGACAGTCTCACTATCACATGAATCATTTACCGAGCTCATTAAAAACAACTGGCTCAAAGCGCGGCCGCGGCGCGGCGGCTATGTCGGGTCCCCTAGTCCGCGACAGTCGACACGCGCATTCCTCGCGTTCCTACCTGATATATTAGACTTGTGTTTCATTAATTATACTTCCTCTAGATAATGTGCTGTAAGTACCGCCGACTGACTACTGACTAGCTTCCTATCGCTGTAATAGTAAAAGTTAATTCCGAGCGGACGTAGATATCGTACGATACTGATTACTGGTATACCCATGTTTATATAGGCAGGTAGGTACTTACATATTCAGCTGAATCACACAATAAAAAAAAAACCAAACTTTATTCGCTTTTTCCTCCATAATGTATTTCAAATACTGAATCAAGAGAATACTCGTATGTATTTGAAGCAATACCTATATGAAGCTATGTAGTATAAACTCTAACATTCTTTAAGACATTTCTATAGAATGGTAACTTTTTGTGTAATCGTTCAAGTAGATGCTTGAATCCGCTTTAGGTACATTAGTGCAAGGAATGTGATAAGTTGCGTGTATCTGGCGAGTGTGGAAGGTCTGGGAATCCCGCGCTGCTAGTCCTGGTTCACGCACTAGGCCATAGAAGGTCGGTACACTAAACGAATACCTAACAGGAAGAGCGAGATCATAGGGGTTGTTCGAGGCACTGTCTTCATACTCATGAGCATGACGTATTTGAGACTAAATTCGGTCTGGCCAGTCATGTTGGCACACAGCTTGTGTGCAAGGAAATTAATTTTGAAAGGGTCGCTAAATGCGTCTCTCCGTGCACCAATTTTTCCAAATGGTAAACAGAATCATCCGGTACCTGCTACCTATTTGAATGTTATGAACTGTGACAACTGCACACATTATTTATTCCGTCTGCAACACTACGCATTAAAAATTTAGATTATTATTGAGTAAATGGACATTACATACATCTTATTTAAGTAAGTCATTGGCAATGGACTCGTCGTTGTTGTAATACGAGTAGGCATACTACGAGTAGGTGTTGTCCGGGGTGCTGCATGCGTGCAAATTGGTTATTATCCTTCGAAATCCGTAGAAACATTAAGGCGTGAAAAGGTAACAAACAGAAGGAGCTACTTTCGCATTTATAATATTAGTCTGGATGTTTGTGTATTAAGTCAGGTTGGCTTCAGTCGTTAGAAGCGCCGCGACCGAGGTACGCAAGGTGTGCATAAAAGATGGACCTTCAAGCTGTCAATTTTGAAGACGCAACCAAAAAACAACTATAAATTAACACACGCAAGATTAGAAATAAATATTTATTGCCAGCAGCGTATTTTTTAATCCGTAATTTATTTATTTATTTAGTACACCAACAGCATTACATACTAAACATTAATAGGAGACAATAAAAAAAGTACTGGTATGTATGCCTGGTATATATGGCAAATTTTGAAGGATTAGCCAGTTAAGCTGTCATCGTTAAGTCATATGTATGTAATAAGTTCCTAACCGAATTAACCAGTTTGAAACCGAAAACCGCTTCAATGGCATAACCATAGGAGTTCGTAGTCGTCGTGTCTCTCGTCAGGTAACTTCAGAATCCTGAAACAAGGTGTATAAACTTACGGTAGGAACGTAGCAGGTACATGTGTGTCTGTTTACGTATACCTTTACCACGTCACGTATGTACCGCGTAGGACAGTCCCGGCTACGTGAGCATTCCGGGTGCAGAGACAGACTGCCACAGTGTGACGCAGTGCAGACGCGCTGCGGAATGCGCCGCACTCGGTGACTGCGATTATGCGCGAGTCGCAATGTGCGTAAAGACTAATGTCGCAGAGCCGAGTTCAGCGAATACTACGCGAGCATGGAAATACTTCCACATTGTATTCGACAACACGAGCGCGAGGGTGTCACTTACACTGAGTCTAACGTAAACGTCTGTCAATAAATTATGAAAAACCGTGAGTTTGGCCAAATACTGTCCTGATGACAGTTAAATACCTACTTAAGTTCTATAATATAGTTTCAATATGGGTAATGAGGGCGAACCTATCGCTGTCATTCTCGATGCGTTCCTGTCCGAGACTTTCATAGAAAGCACGATGTCATTTACGTTTGTTCCGAATCAGGGACCGATTGATGGAGCTCCGAAACGTTCTATATCGGCACAGCATAAACCATTATGCTTTGCCGATATGCTACGACGATATACAACGCTTTTAGGAGCACCAGCTCCTGAAAGATAAACCTTGGACGATAGGACTAAAAAGTGCAGTGCAGAGCAAGCTTGCAACATCGATGAATGCTGCTATTGTATTGTTTCTTTTTTCTAGCTAGCACTAGGGGGGAGCCGGTTCTGAGGGTTCCCAGTACAAATAGTTTCGCGTGTGTTCACTATAAATCTTCCGGCCATCACAGGGTTAGGAGCTAATCGCGGCGGACGGGAGGCGGGCCTCACTATTACCCGCCGTGCGGCGGTTGGCGTGTGCGGGGCACGGGCCGGCCGGCCGGGGGGGGGGGCGTCTAATTGCACCGCGCCGTTGTTTTTGCGGGCGCCGCGCTTCAATCTGTATGCGGCCCGCGGTGGTTTCCACGAAAGCAATTACTGCATCCGCTGCGGCCATCTTGTGTCCGCACCACCGCCACCGCACCGCGCCGCCACCGCGCCCCGCTCGACAATTATCAGCAATTAACATAAAGCGAAGCTTTCGGCGAGCAGCCGCACCAAGGCGCCGACACCACTTAGCGAGCAGTTCCTGCGACGCTGAGTTAGCTAATAGCTCATGATGTGTTTCGGTAATGGCCGCGCTCCTTAACTGAGCACCTACAGTACACCGCCAGCCTCGACGCCGACACAACAGTTAAACGTCCGGTCTGCTGAATGCTGCGACATTGCATTCAATTGGCTTACCTGTGCACTCTCTCTGTACGGGCTACCGACTGCCTTCATTTGTTTTCATAAAATTCCAGATTAGTTTCCTGCGACCATGTGCAATGCATATATGCGTAATGCATGCTTCTAAAAAGCTTCATTAGCGAATTAATTCTCCATCAATTTCTTATGTTAATACTGGCCAAAGAAATTAGGCATGTGTGCCCCTCCCCCCGGGTCCCGCTCACCGCCGCGCGCGTCCCTCGTCAGACGAGACGCCGCCTAATTAGTTAGGACTTGTTATTAAGTGGACACTTCGATAACGCTTAATGGTTTCGAGGAGCCGTCGATACTCAGCCGTTTGTTTTTACGAGGTGCGGTAAAGGACGCGCAATCTCAACGCCCTGACATCCGAATACCATCCTTCTACAGTTGGGTTAGAGTAGAACGTAGTTTGTTACTTAGTGCTGGGGATGTGTGGACATTAAAGAGCTGCTTTTAATGTCATAGTCATAGATAAGATAAGGGTGCTGGGTGACCGCACGCCGGTAGCTGCCGGTAGCCGCCGGTAGCCGCCGGTAGCCGCGCGATACTCATCGCTGCGAGTACACGCACTTGTAGTTTAATTGTTAATCGTCATTGTTACTACCACTTCGTAATCGGAATCTTCAGATCACCTATGCCCCCAAAAATAGATAAGATACAACTTTTACTACACTACATGAGTGTTCTAGGCACCTACCTCAGATGCAGTGGCTGGGAAAAAATCAAGTCATTCAAATTAAGCTAAGAATTTGCACTTTTGCAAATTCCAAATGAGATCAGATAGTTCGCTAAGCCGCCCTGCTCCTCGCAACTAGACCAGTGAGAGAGAAGAAGAGATACATCGAAGAAACATAATAGCATACAGATCCTATATCAGATTATTATGACTCTTACTAGCTTATGCCAGCGGCTCCGCCCGCGTGAAGTTCGATAATTGACCCACGGGATCGTCCTACCGGGATGAACAGATCATCCATCCATCAATTCAAACTTTCGCATTTATAATATTAGGATAGAAGTATACATATAATCAGGCAAAATACTTCGTTTTGTACATAAGGATAAAGTGAAATTATAGTCATCGCTAACTCTTTGAATAACTCTGGCAAAACGTTGTACGATAAATTAGAACTAATTAGACGTCGCGAAATAAAAATAGTAATTAGGAGCCCGCAGCGGCCATTTCGACAACCGGATATTTGAACCTGAGTCGGGTCTTATCGTCTGAATATACATATATGAAATTAGGCACTGCCTAATGCCGGATAAACAATAATAGGTGGATTGTTCTCAAAAAAGTGGCTCTGTAACCTGTCATGCAGTTTTAGTGGAAATGTGTGATTTTTTAAATGCTTGCTTTTTTAAATTCTACACAATATTTTACTTAAAGAGACTTTTCACACAGAGGCTGAGGAATATTAAGAAAACCGAAGTGATATTTTACAGCAAAATAAAATTGTAATACCGGTTTCTCACTAACCGGCTATGTCCAAACTCAACGTGTCACACTTTAAATAATCATAAAAAAATATATTTTAAATATGGGTTCAAAATTTTTAAATTCCTGGTCTGTATATTAGTACATTTAATTTTATTTAAACGGTACAATAATTTTCGAGTTATTCATGTTCAAATTGTGTCCGGATTGATTTTCTCCATTACCTGTACTTGGACACTAACGCGCTTCACACATACATTATTACTTACTCCACATCCCACCCCCGCGCAAAATGACCAGGCAGTATCGGCCTTACCGCTGCAAAAGAAAGAATTATAGTTTGCGTCGTTTTTTAGAAATAACGTCGATGCGCCTCGATCGGAGTTTGTAATAGGTATGTTATCTATAACCTGACTTTAATATTCTCATTTGTGATTAAACTACTTTGCGAATATAGACGTTACATTGTGTAATTTAGTGCCAATTTATTGTTTTATAAGTATAAACTCCAAAAACGTAACCGTCTTGTTGTTATTACATGATGACCATAGTTTTTTCATTAATCTGTGTCTCTTTAACCCGTTTAGAAAGCACAGGTTATTGAGACTATTAACAGGTTAAAGAGACTTTGCTTGTTTTTGTTTAGTGAAACTTTCCCACTAGAACAATCAAGTTACGATTTGGCATGAATACTAAGCATATTTACTAAATATTTAATATGATGATAAACAAAGTTTAAGTTAATCCCATAAAGTTTTTAATTAGGGTATTTTTATTGATTTGTCGGGAAACCCTTACTCTTGATTCATTTAAGGTTTTATTCGAACCTATTTGTTTATTTTTCGAAGGTAGAATCGCTTAAATTAAGAAAAATGAAGACATCTTTGCTAGGAAGACAGAACTTGATTTAAAAAAAGATATGTAAAAATCATAAATAATCCAGAGGTTTATGAAAAATATTAAGAAAAAATAAGGCAAAGTACGAAGAACGAAAAAAGGAGGAGAAAGTAATATCTATAAATAGTTTGACACCAAGAGATCAGAAAATGATCAGAACGACGTCGAGAGAAGATGCAAAAAATCCACCCAGCGCACACAACACATCGCTTTATTGAATACAACGGTCCAACTTCCAGCGAAATCGAAAATATCAATTTAGATAAGGTTGATGACATGATTGGTGGCCATATAGAAGAACCAGCAAGAGGGGTACAGAGTAATTCTGATCGTAGAAGAATTACTAGGTCATGACAAGTTAGTCCTGCTACTCCACAAGGCTCTTCAGTAAGTTCTGGGATTGTATCAACTAATGTCCAACGCTTAGTGACAAAGTTGCGCTATAGAAAAGACAAGGGAATAGCGTCCTTACCACTTAAATTCCATCATCATCAGCCTACAGCAGTCTACTGCTAGACACACCTCCTCAATCCAGCCACTCCGCGATGATCGTCGCTCAACCGAGCCTGAGAGCGTCCCACCTTACGCTTGCCGATTCGCGGTCTCCACTCAAGAACACGTCTACCCCAACAGTCATCGGTTCTACGGCTAATATGGCCGGCCCATTGCCGGCCATTTATTTATTCTGTAAGCTATGTTCCTCAGAGAGACTCCAAGCATAGCCCGTTCCATAGCTCGCTGAACGACCTTGAATTTATGGACCAGCCGTACCGTGAGTGTCCACGTTTCGGCCCCGTAAGTCATAACAGGCAGGACGCACTGGTTGAAGACCTTAGTCTTTAGGCTCTGTGGAATACGTGACGAGAAGACCCAACGAAGTTTCCCAAAAGCTGCCCAGCCCAGCTGAATTCTTCTGTTAGTCTCTCCCTCTCAAAGTTGTTTGTAGTTGTTACCAAACTGCAGAGTTTGCCCGAGGTAAACATATTCTCGAACAACCTCGAGAGGACTGCCATTGACAACAATAGGTCCTGGTTTGACGTGTTCCTTGAACATAACCTGAGTTTTCTTCTAGTTTACCCTGAGACCAATGCGTAGTGAAGAATCAACTCTTCGGACTTCTGTATAGTCTGTCGCACTGTGTGGCTGTGGTGCTGTATCCTCTTCGAAACCCGGCCTGCTCTGGTAGCTGTAAGTCTTCGAGTCTTCGCGCTAGACGATACGTGATGACTTTTGAAAACAGCACACGTGGCTAAGGAGCGAAATGGGTCTGTAATTCTTTAATAGGGTCTTGTTCACCTTTTTAAAGAATTGAACTACCAAGCTCCATCTCCACGCTTCTGGAGTTCTCCCAGAGAAAAGGACCGATTTAAAGAGCTCCCGAGAGCTTTCTTAATACAGGTCTTCCTTCCGCTTTCAGATGCTCAGTCATTATTCCATCCTCACCAGAGGCTTTCCCATTCTTAAGCTGTCTAAGAGCCGCCTCAATTTCGTCTTGGCTGACTTCTGTCAGGACTTCTGTGAAATAGCGGGTTAAGGTGGCTCTGGAATCCTCATTTGCGGGACCAGGTCGCGATGCATGCGATGCGTACAACTGGCTGTGGAAATTTTCGACTTCCAAAAGAATCTCCGGCTTCGAAACGACGATATCCCAAATAGATTTAGTCAACTTCGACAGGTGGTTTCTCCCAAGTGATTGGACGAACACTTTCGACCCCCGGTCTTGCTCAATCGCTTTTCGATTGAGCGTGTGCTGGAGCATCGAAAGTCGTAGAAATTCCTAATTGTTTTGTTGAATTCTGCCGAAGTGATGGGTGGGTTTTCACGTCGTTTCGTCATAAGCTCCAAAGTCTCCTTTTTTTGGCTCGTACGCCGCATTTTGCAGAAACACGTCACTTCTTGCCTGAGGATTTCCACCATTTGGTCGAGCACCTGGTTAACGTCATTTGTGGTTTCCACAGCCGCGAATCATGGTCGTTGGTTACATTGTTTTTTTTTTTTTTTTCTTAACCTGTCTGATTCTCTTCAACCTGGAAACATTTTCTCATTAACCCGTACGATATCTCTTTAACATGTAAGTTAGTTTTTTTGAAAAACTGTATTTTGTCTATGTGAAAATTTTATTCCCTTAAAATAATTCAACATAAGAGAATGGATGAATGGATTTTTGTAAAAAAAACTCAATAATTGATATATTTTCTCAAAATTGATAAATTAATTCGAGCGGTGCCACTTTTTTGAGAATGACCCGGGTAATAGCACAGGTTACACTTCTGTATGTTTTCGGGTTCGAATTCCTGACTTAAACATATTTTGCAGTGATGTGATAATGATGTGTGTCCAATGGTTTACGAGCCAAGCAAGGCACTGTCAATGTCTACCAAATGTCTACAATGTCTACTCTGTTAAGAAAGTACCGGGAAACGATCAACAATACACACAATGTTAGTTATTCATCCAAAGTTATTTTATCACCTTCAAAGTATGCTCCTTTAGAAACGATATACTTACGCCAACGAATAATCCAATCATCAAACATTTTTTTAACGCTTTTTCCGGAATTGAGTCCAGTTCTCGCCGCGAATTCTCCTCTAGGTCTTCTACCGAGTTAAAAAGGGGTGCCACAAAGTGGTCATTTGAGTTTAGGAAAAAGAAAGAAGTCGGCTGGAGCCATATCTGGTGAATCAGGTGGTTGCTCGATGGTATTTGTTGAGTTTTTGGTAAAAAATTCGTTCACTATGATGGCCTTGTTCGAAGGCGCATTATCGTAGTGCAAAATCCAAGAATTTTCTTTCCACAAATCTGGCCTTTTTCGTCGATTTTGACGCCACATAACGCTCAAATAATATTCTTTATTTACTGTTTGACTCTTATGCGATTGAGTTTTTGGAGAAAATTCAGGTCTTTTGGGACTGTTTCACATGTTTCATACCCAAGTGATTATTTAAAATGGTACGGATCGACTCGTGACACACAAAAATTTCAGCGGCTATCTCTCTCAAACTTGAATGAGGATTTTCAGTCACTATTGCGATGTTAACTTTAGTTGAAGACGTTTATGGCCTACCAGAGGGAGGCAAATCTTCCATCACATCTCGACCGCTTTTGATCGCTTTGTACCAGTCATAAGCACGTGTTTATAATAAAGTCGATTCACAGTAAGCATTCTGTAACATTTTCAGGGAATCCGAACACGAAATTCCATTGGCGATGCAAAATTTAAGATAAACTCTTTGTTCGATGTTTTTGTCCATTATGAAATTCGCAATACACACTAGATAATTATTATCTAACTAAAAACAGCACTGTATTTAGTCTAATTATCAGATGCAACTCCACACCAAAATGGAAAACGGTTGTGCCAATCTAACAACAACAAAAAAAAATCTTTTTTTTTAATTTGGAACCATAAACAAATCATCCATTTCTGATACTTTTTTGACTGAATGTATATTGTTTTGGGCAACACTTTTAACATTTTCTGATCTGGATAGCTTCACAAGCACTCGATTGGCCGTCATATCCGATCGATCGACAGTCTCATCGAAAAAGTCCTCTAATCGCTATTCACCAAACCGAAACCGAGTAATCGCTTCGATTGTGATTCGTTATGAAGACATCAATCCTGCCGACAGCTATTACTGTCGGAAGTGAAAACGAACTACACACAAGTAAAAGTACTGTTTACCAATTTAAGCACTATCTGAAGTAAGAATATGTATTGTATGAAGTTCTTCTATTGTTTAGACCGCTGTATAATTATAAACACAAATGATGGTTAAAATAATGAGTACTAGACTCAGTACCGGATTCTGCGGTCCAGGCTGCAGATCAACAGAAGCAGGTGTCATTGTCTCTACAACATAAACTGTTCCCTCGATCTGGTGGAGCGTAGCCATAGTCGGAACTAACGTTGCCATGTTACACTATACCGTAAACAAAAGTCGTTGCGGATCCATCTATACATACAAATAAATAAAATTGAAGTGTCTGTTTGTAATTCAAAATAACAGCTTCTTTCAGCTTTCTTCAAAATAATGCAATGTATACACGGTACTTTACGGTACGTAGCTGTTGCACGCGACTTCGTTCGCGTGGAGGAAGTTTCATACAAACTTCCAATCCCTATTTTAACACATTAGGGGATGAATTTCCAAGAATCCCTTCTTAGTGCACACTTACGTCATTTTAGGAACGTTTGTGCAAAATATGCTTCTGGACCCAGCGGTTCCAACTGTGTGTTGATTGATCAGCCAGTGAAACAGTCAGCCAGTAAGTTTCTTACTTTATACAAGGTGTTGCTCTGCATCCTCATCAAATTCAAGGAGGTAACTATGCTAATGATTCTCGACCCGAATCAATAATAAAATGGGTAGGTAATTTTTTTTTTCGATTTTTGATTCGGTTGTTTGTGAATAGCTACGCTGGTCGGGTTTTTCATTTTTCGTTTGGTCCTTTGAGTCTCATTATTGCAAAAGTCCGAGATTTGATGTGTTAAATAAAACGACATTACTTGATCATCATATTATTTAAGTGAAATAAATAATAATAAATTAAGCTACATGTAAACAGTGTGGTCCCGTTAGTGGTCGGGATGATAACATGTGGGAGCATCGCAAAAAAACTGACCATTTTTTTTGGGTAAAGAAAAACCGTCTGTCGATGTGTCTCGTGTCGGTGGAATGAGTGTGCTACACAGCAGCTTCCATAAAACATTGTGACGTTTGGGTTAAATTAGTTTTATAGTGTTTTTAGGGTTCCGTACCTCAAAAGGAAAAAACGGAACCCTTATAAGATCACTTTGTTGTCCGTCCGTCCGTCCGTCTGTCAAGACCGTTTTTCTCAGGAACGCGTGGAGGTATCAAACTGAAATTTCTATATGATACTTAGTTCTACTGTCCCTGGAAGCTGTAGAAAAATCAACCTTCTAAGTCAACGCAATCAAAAGATACAGCCACTTAGGCCGCAAATTTCCGCAAATTTTCGAAACTCGCACGGGAATCAAAACCTACTGGGTACTTCCCGTGAACTTAGAATCTTGAAATTTTGTACGAAGTCACGTCTTATAGTACAGATATAGAAAAAATTACGAAAACCGTAAATTTTTAGTTTCGTCATATAAAAAAAAGTTATATACCCACAGGTTTGTACGGAACCCTCGGTGCGCGAGTCCAACTCGCACTTGACCGGTTTTTGTAACCTATCGGTACTTTTACTTATAAGTTTAATATGTGTATTCATCTATTTTCATTGAATCTTAGAGAATCCATGTAGGTATCTAATAATGAACCATTTTTTTACAATTTAAGATCCGACTTAGTTTGAAAGAGATCACCAACTATGCAATAAAGAGGACGGACATACTGGCATACACACACACACACACACACACACACATACACGTTTGACATACTGGTATTTCGATTGACACACATGTTACTATTCTGTCATTTTTTCTTATATTTTTTTCTCGTTTGACATTCTTAGCATTTCTTTTTACATTATTGTTAATAATCTTTTACTGTTATAATAATGAGGTTTTTTTGGTAAATCTCACGATTTGACATTTATATTTACTAGGTAGGTATCAATACAGTTATAATATACAATTGCTCATTCATTTTGGAATTTTATATTATTTGCATGTCCATGCGACGCGGTAGAATATGGAGGACTATATTATATAAGAAAACATCTATGTACCAATTACCCATGTTTGCAAAGAAATAAATGATTTGATTTGATTTGACGTGCTCGTTCTGTATTCTATTGTAATGTATTAAGAGGCTTATAGAAAAAAGACGCGAAATTACAAGGTTTCCTCGTTGAAATTATATATTATCCGTTCATTGTTTGAAATAACAATTACTTTAAAAAAATAGTTGGTTTCCCATACTAAAATAATAATAAAGCGAATTTTAGATAAATTATTAATTTATTCAGTAGGTAACTAGCTGACCCGCGCAACTTCGTCTGCGTAACATTTTTGATTAATGATCCGCTCCTATTGGTCGCAGCATGTTATACAGCTTTCCTCGATAAATGGGCTATCCAACATTAAAAGAATGTTTCAATTGGAACCAGTAGTTCCTGAGATTAGCGCGTTCAACCAAACAAACAAACGAACTCTTCATAACTTTTTGAAAAACCTGATAAGTCGATTTAAAGTTATCTTGTGAGCACTTCATCTTTATTCATTAGTACCAGTTTGATTCAATAGATGTCGTTGCATGTAACTTTCGTAAAGGCGATAAGTTCTTCTTGAACACAATAAATTCATATATCTTTTGATAGAGAGTACGGATTGCAATGAAACAAAAACTAATAATATTTGCTATCATAACTTTTTGAAAAACTCGGACAGTCCATATAAAAGTGACCTTGTGAGCACATTTTTTCATTTGTACCATTTTAGTTCAATAGATGTCGTAGCATGTATCTTAAGTAATGACGATGATCGCTTCTTGAACACTTTAAATTCATATATCTTTTGATTAAGAGCGCGGATTGCAATGAAACAAGAATTAATACCTTCTCTAAGTTACGCACAATACTTGTGCATTGAAACTAACCACATTGGTTTTGTAATTTCCACGTGATACTTCAACAAACAAACATAGCCGAAGACTCGCAGACTGTAGACAAACAGACTGCAGACAAATAGACAAAAATTCTGAAAATAGTAGAAATGGGTTCTGTTTGTTATTTTTTAACACCCCTACCATTTTTTTTTCTAAATATTTTCAATGTACAGAAACGCCACGTCTACAGATTTATTAGATGTATAGGTATACTTAGATAGATAATCATTCTTCCGATGCATGTTTAGACAAAAACTCAAGGAGACATGATTTGGGAGCTCTAATTTGTAGTTTCTATTTAATATAGACCATAAAATCATCTTTCAAATATCCCCAACTTCGGTAATGATATAATACATTTTCGTTACATGCCTTTATTGTAAAGAAAAAAAATTGGACCTAATTCAAGTGTTGACCGAAAAGATTTCGAAACAAGCCCCAATATCTCTGAAACTGTATATAATTTTGACGTAATATTTATACCAAAATAATCTTCAACGTTTGCCTAAACTACAGTATTTTTTCATTTTTTTTTAATCGCTACTATTATTCTTTAATCTATACTAATATTATGAAGAGAAAGGATTTGATTGTTTGTTTGCATTGAATAGGTTCCGAAACTACTAGACCGATTTGAAAACTTCTTTCACCATTGGGAAGCTACACTATCTCCAAGTGACATAGGCTATATTATATTTTCAAAAAAAAAATAGGGATCCTTACTAAAACTTCAATAATACTTCAGTAACCCAAGGTGTAAAAAAATGACCTAAAAATTCCTTACATCGCGTGAGCTGCTAAAACTATTGATGATAGATCAAAATAATGTATTACGACTTTGCAAAACACATCATCTACAAAAAGTGTCGCTACAGCATATGTCTAACTATTATAGTTATGTCACAATAAGTGTTCTTTTATTTTAATCATTTTATTTAAATGCCGCCGCTAGAAAAGGCTCTTTATTTGAACCATAGTATTAATTCTTATCAAAATAAATTACTTCATATTCAAGACTGCTTCAATATCTTTATATAACTTTTTGAATTATTCAAGTCGGACATTCCATTGGAAAGATATCACGAGTTCAAAAATGTACCTAAGTATTAGAAAAAAGTCGCGTGGTCGCCGCTCACTCCGCTCGGCTAACTATGCGATGTAGGCGTCACTGGGGTACGGGAGGGGAGTCAATGTTAAGAAATTCCTATGCAGCGGTCAAAAAATTAAATAAATAAATTTAATGGCTTTTGTTTGTAGTTATGATCTTTTTACAAACATTAGAAATAAAAATAAAATAATCGAATTAAAAATATAAAAAAAAATAACAAAAAAAAAAATATCCAAACTTTCTTTATAATGTAGGTACTCTTTTTTAGTAACCCGGCGCAAAATGAAGGGTGTCTGTGTGTGTTAAAATTTGTAATTTTTCAAATTTTTCTTAAATACCCGTGCGAAGCCGGGACGGGCCGCTAGTGAATTAAATAAAAGTACAATATATTTCAGTCCGCCTGCGCCGGCCATCTGCGCTCAGAACGGTGCAGTGATTCAACAGAATCTACAAATTAGAGTTCCCAAATCACGTCTCCGTGAGTTTTTGTCTAAACATATCTACATCGGGAGAATGATTATTACTGAATAAATTAATAATTTATCCAAAAATTCGCTTTATTATTATTGTAGTAGAGGAAACGAACTATTTAAAAAGCAATTGTTATTTCAAACAACGAACGAATAATATACAATTTCAACAAGGAAACCTTGCAATTTTTTTGTAATACGCCTCTTAAATGTGAGTGGCTCTCCACGAATGTCTACACAATGCCCTATCAATTATGAGCACATCAGCTTTTAGCGGCGGACAGGCAGCCATTAGCAGACCCGATCGTGGCGTATAATGAGAACGATAATGGCTTTCTATTTACAGGCAAAAAATTTATGAAGCGCTTGGATTTATAGCGAGTGAGACCGCGTGCGCCTGCGCTGATCTACGAGCTTTCAATTAGCGCTCATTAGCGCAGAGTGGTGGAGACATCCACCACACACACCAGCTCACAGCGTACACTAGCGCCCGCGCGGGTGCCTGCCAGCGCAACTCATTATGCATCAGCCGAATGTTTCAGACGAATTTATTGGCCGCGCGGTAATTAACTTTTTAATTGTATTGTTAAGTCACGCGCAGTATGCACTAAAAGCTTCTTCCGATTCCTCCTAGACTCACAGACTCACAGCTATAATTAGCTATATTATGATTATACAGTTTCAGTTCACAAGCGTCCGCTCGTAAATGAGCATTAATGAGCAAGTCCATAAAAAGTTAATGTAAACGAACCTACTTTTGCAGTTGGTGTTAGATTTATTTTTTGAAGTCCGGCGATCTTCAATGCACTAAGGCTTTAAAGTAGTAGTAGCAGTAAGGACCTAAGCGGTACTTATTAGATATGCACACATCGCGTTGTGACAGAACTTATCCGATAGGGGTGCGTCGTTGTTGCGGAAGTAAACAAACCCAATAACTTCAAACGATTATTATTTGAATATAGGTAATTACCCAATCCAATTATACTGATCTGCTATATCGTAATCCCGGGAACAACGTTGCGTGTCTATGGCACGACTTGCCAGATATCTTGTGACCTGAAACTTCGACATCCAGGACTCGCCTCATTCAGAGGTCACCTTGATTGCACAGTTTGCGGCGAAGGGAGGTGGCAGTATACAAATCTTGACTCCATGGCTGCTACTGAGAAATTCCTGATGGAAAAACCCAATAACACTTTGCCTGACCCGGGAATCGAATCCAACTCGCAATAGAATGTCATGGTCAGCGGTCGCGTATGCGAGCACTAGAGCAACGAGGCAGTACTACTACATCGTACACAGTCCCGAGGGGGAAGAGGCGCGCCCGCGACAGGTACGCGGCCAGTCGGCTCACCGAGCTGCACCGAGCTGCACCGAGCTGCACCGAGCTGCACTGGGCTTGCGGTGGGGGATGGGAGAGAGCACGCCGGCACCGGGTACGCGGCCAGTCGGCTCACCGAGCTGCACCGAGCTGCACCGAGCTGCACCGGGCTGCACCGGGCTACACTGGGTTATCGATCGAAATCGATACTTGTAAATCAATAAATCTGTTGTTTTTTCCTCTCATCTCAAATCTTGTGTATTAGCTATGCTTAGTCGGTATGCTCTGACCGAGCTGACTTGATACTTAGTGAATAAACAAAAATAAATATTTTTCAATTTTTTAGTAAGTTCCTGGGTATAAGCACTAAAGAAATGACTTTGTAGATGTAAATAAAACAAGTATAACTATAACGTATTTTAACTAGCTGAGTCACACAGTTCTGCCCTGGTAGGGACAATAGACTAGAAGAAACGTGGGTACCCATTTACTCGTGATTAGTACATGCTAAGTACAGCTTTCTATCACCAAAGTAATGTTTACCAGTAAGTGATGTTTATCAGTTTACCTCACAACTTTTCCTTTTTAACCGACTTCAAAAAAAGGAGGAGGTTCTCAATTCGGTTGTATGTTTTTTTTTTTTTTTTTTTTTGTGTTTGTTACCTCATATCTCCGTCATTTATGAACCGATTTGAAAAATTCTTCTTTTATCTGAATGGATCTACTTCCCGATTGGTCCCATAGAAATTTCATCAAAATCGGTACAGCGGTTTGGTTTTAAAATCAAAATAGCTGGAAAAAATTTCATCCAAGTAAAAGAAATTGCGAAATTGATACTTGACAAGGATTTGTATGTCATACGATAACTAAAAAGGGTAAAATAAAAACTTTTTTGCAAAAAAAAACCGACTTCCAAAAAAAAAACACTAAAAAAGTGGAAAATAACTTTACTTTCGGAAGTCGGTGGCAAAAAAGTCAATGAAACAAACAGTAGTCACCGACTTCCGAAAGTAAAGTTATTTTCCACTTTTTTAGTGTTTTTTTTTTGGAAGTCGGTTTTTTTTTGCAAAAAAGTTTTTTTATAATTTAATATAACTTCACGGAATGCCTGTAATCCCCAAAGGGTTAGGCAGAGGTGTACCTAATCGGACACCCACATTTCGGACATTGGGAAGACAAAACGAAACGTCCCCACTCTCCAACAGATTTGAAACAAGTGTCATTCGAAGCTTCTGTTAGGTAAAATATTTTTTATTATGGGGACATTATGGGGACATTGTGGGGTTAACCTAAAATACCTAAATATTTCAACCGATCCACACGTAACTGAACCTATGACGACATCCTCGAACAGATTTGAAACAAGTGTTATTCGTAGCGTCTTGTAGGTATGTAGATAAGGTATTTTTTTACCATGGCAACATTCTTCTTACATATGTATATGAATGTGGGGGTTTACCTGGAATACCTACCTGAATATTTCAACCTAACTCACTGCTGTTATTTTTTATTGTTCTTCTGTGCCTCGGAAAGCAGCACGTTGCGCCGTTGGTCCCGGCTGTCATTTGTAGGTCTTTGACAGTCATTACTGGTAGTTAACGGATAGCGGCCCGAAAGTCTGATAACCAGTCTAACCGCAGTAAGTACTGGACATTACTAGGTTATGGAGCTCAGATTGTCGCTCCATGTAAAATACTAATACTCAGCTGTATCCGGTTAGACTGGAAGTCGTAGGTATCCAACATAGTTGGGAAGAGGCTCGGTGTACGTTTGATTGTTATCGCACCTGGTGATTCGGTTGACAATGGTATAGGTAATTAGGTAGTCAAGTAAACCCTATAGCTTTCAGGGAGCATACATACGTAGATCGCGGGGAGTGATCAAGACCTGTAGAGCGCTGTCGGCAACGCGCCACGGTGCGGCGCGCGGCGGCCGACAGATCGCTTGGCGTCGATATCATCTAAATCAAGTATAATTCGTGCGCGGCGGAGCACAGCGCGGTGCGGTGATGTCGCGATAGTGAGAGCTGAGCGACCCGCCGCTACTTTTTGTCTCGGCCAGGCGGTCTCCACTCATTTAAATTAATTAGCGACTCATCTTTATAGCGGTGCGGTGCGGCGGTGCAAGCAGGTATGTGCGATACTATCGCCGGCGACGGGAGCCCCGCGATTAATCAATTATTAAACGTCATTATTTATGTCCCGGCGAGTCCCGGGGCGCCACCCCGCTACCCGGCGCGCCCTGCAGCCGCCGCTCCCACCGCACATCGCCTCATAAATCCTAGACAAATGTCTAGCGATCGAGCGATACTGATAGAGACATAATTTACTTCCGAATATTATAACGTGACTGTCTCCAGAAGTCAGGAGACGATTAAGGTCACTTTGAATAGCGTTTTAATATAAGTGGAATTAATCATGGGTTTGATATCAATAAATATTGCTTGTTTCGGGGCTGTTGATCGGTGATGCGATAAACGTTTATTATAGGTTTTTGTCGTGAGACATTCTCAGTAGGCTGCGCGTCGCATCGTTTGTTTTGGTGGTCAGCAGCGGCGCAGCCCGCAGGTACCCGGCGGCCGCGCGCGTCTAGCCACCCCCGCGCCCGCGCCACTCGCCACTCGGACACGTTTTCGTTCCTCATAATTATCACATTGTATGACCTTTCGAACGGGGATGGAAAAGTCGGGCAGGGGTTACAACAGGGTGAGTAGGTACCTACTCGTAGGTATTATGGTAAGTATAGCCAATGTTGCCAATGGCAATTAATCAAATAATTTTCCACTCGGCCCTGTCCGTCTAGTCTCGTGAGTAGTTCTCATACATGTTTATTACGTCAGTTAGATTATCATCTTGTATTGGAAACGGAATGCGTTCTTCGAATCGATACACGCACCGCACTTAACTAATGAGCTTTAGTTGTCGACCAAACGGACGGGGAGTTCTCAGAAACGTCGAAAAATGTTTACAAGTGGGTAGTAATAAAATTAGAGAACTATCTATTCAGATATGCCAGGTATGGGGAAGTGTCGGAGGACATCTGCCGGCTCCCGGCGGCGCGGGCGCGGTGCGGCGTGCGCTAATAAACATATCAGAAGCGCGGAGTGCGCGCTGCACCGGCGCATGCGCCGCGCGGGCAGAAGGTCCACTCGCTAGGAGTCTTGTGATCCCATGCTCGCAGGCGACCGACTACACACAATATCACTAAACCTGTGCCATAGTGCACTGCAGGTGGTCGAAGGTGTCCTGTATCGCCTGCAGTAAGTAGTGGCGGGCGGTGTGGAGTGGTGCTACTGCGCGGCGGTGCGCGTGTGCGGGTCGCGGCCGGCCCACAGCGCCCGCGCCGCATTCCCGGCCGTGCTCGAGCGGACACAATAGACGTGTCATCTGCCGCAAGTCGCGAGCTGATTAGCATAACTCATTTTATTGCTACCCCTGCATGCCTGGTGACCGAGGCATTTTTTACAACCAGCCCTTATTGAAAGTCTTTGAACTAAACAAAATATAATACATTTTACAGAAGGACCCCATTTAGGGTTTGCGGGTTTAAAAAGCGATCAAATCAAAAGGACTTAGCATAACCACAGTATAAATATGGACAATACGGAAACTACATACAAATGCTCGAAACGGCACACTCACACAAACATGCGCAACGACGAGACTCCTAAGCGCTATTCGCGGTGCTCTCAGTAGTGAGTGCCACGTCAAGGCGAGTGGTCACGTTTAAGTTTATCTTATAACTTATTGCGTAGTATACGGCTGTTTGAACTCGGCTTCATCAAAACCGGAGCTATCGTATTTTAAACTTCCTGCTGATTTTGGAAGGTAACAATGATTTATTGGTATTGTTATAATCGTTATCGAATTATAAGTCTGTGTGATCGATCATAATGAATTCGTGAAATTATTTGTAAATCCAGAATGCGGCGGTTTTGAGGGTATTTAAAGCTGATAAATATAATAAAATAGGACAGTATTTTTTTACAAAAGTTGTTGTTTACCTTTTTAAATTGTATTTATAAGCTAGTTATTTAAATTCGATTGATTGATCACTACAGAACAAAAATGTAAAAAAAGCAATATAAAAAACATTAAAAGTTACAACCCTGTTGCTTCAATGGAGCATAGGTAATTATGTCCTCAACTAGGCTTAGTTTCCATACTGTCCATTTTTATACTGTGACATAACTTTGACTGAATTTCTATTGTCCATAGTGTTAGGTTAGCCACTTTTCGAAAGTTATAAATTAAATTCCGACTGGCCTATCACCATCAACCGGACACTGATACCGGCCCCCGGCTGCTACTGATACATTTCTGATGAAAAATCCCAATAATACTTTACTTGAACCGAGTTTGGTGGTTAACTTTTCAGAGCTACTAGTGAATGTTGCCGGTTTAGGGATCAAGCACTTTTTTGTTCGTTGTTTCGTTGTTCGTTGGCACAGGCTTTGCTTTGTCACAGTCGAGACGACGTCCGAGCTAGAGAGATGATAAATGATGCTCTGGAGTGAGTCGCGGCGCGGTGTAGCGCACCGGGGCGCACCGAGCACTGCTCTCCACGTGACGAATGACCCGTGGCGGACACCACGGGCCTCCGCCGGCCACCACCGAGCTCCGGGCCACTCCAAAACGAGACAGTGCTGGCTAATCGAGCTGTCACTTTTGTGCAAATACCGCACTCATAGCGAGCCGTAATTTAGTTTGCTACATGGTCAAGCGAAAGTAGAGACATGTTATAAATGAGCTTGTTTAGGCCAATAGTTTGTCATTACTGCAATGACACATGCTTACAGTGACTTATAATAACACCGCGAGCTGGCGGAAGATGATTTTTCAAAAGAACAACACTGCTGAAGTTAAAAAATCAAACAATTTAAGGAATTTGGTAAATCGAACTGAATCGAAGTGAATTCCCCAGGGAACTGGCGACGACGTTGTAAAACTATACATCGTTGGTCGAGCGTGGTGTAGTCGTTTATAAAACAATCGGTAGCGGCAGCCGTGCGGCCCGGCCGTGGTGTCGCCGAGGGAGACTTATTTTTTGCGCTCCTTGTGTAGATGCGACGTCTTTGAGAAGCCGCCGCACTTAATTAATACAAGTGGACCGAACTCAGCACCAAACAAATTTGCCTGCCCTCGGCACTCCTGTCCGACTCGAGCGAGTACCAACTCGATCCCTCGCCCTCCCCCCCGCCACCGCGGGCCGCACCGCCCCGCCGCCCTCACCCGTGAGACCACTCCGAGACATTTAATTAAATTTATCGACCTTATCTGTGGACATCTCACACGGCCCGATGGGAATCGAATGCGAAAGCTTACCCGCGGACATTTTTAAAATTGTGGATTTCTGTGAGAACTAACAGTTGCGATGCTCCGGTTGAATTACACGGAAAATGAATTCGCGCCGCGAAATAAAGCGATACCGTGTGGACATTGGGACACTCGGAGCCTGGGACAGGTGAACAATTGAACAAATTGCGACAAAAAGCAGTGACGTCACGTGTGTCAGTAGCTGCTGACACTCCTTTGTTCTGTGATATCTCAACACTGCACTGCGCAGTGCACCTCGATAGCTACATTGTTGCAGCGGCCGCGATACTGATATGTTCCGTATTCAGCACTCTGAACTTTTGTATATCCTGATGTTCTGTATTTCTGTAATGATATAGATTGATATCATTATAGGACTTTTCTACTGAAACCAAAGTAGGTACTCTACCTAAGTTCTGACGTAATTTTGTTGACAGAATTGCACCTTAAATGTGGCAGGATAATCTTATTTCATATCAGTAACTAAATAATTTGAACCGAAATGCTGGTCGTCTGGTGGTGAGATGGGCAGACAGGGCCATCGTGGATAAAATCTGGTGGAGGATGGCAGCTAGCACACCAACGTTCTGATTGGAACAAGCAAAAGAGAGTCCTATACTCGGTAAGCTGTAAGTCGCGCTCAGTTAATGATGATGAAAGAACATCGCATCGTGGGGGTAACCATCCAAGTGTTACACAATCACTCACATGTTTCGATCAGAGTATCTACTTGGTTACTTACCGAGTCTATACCCAGCAGTGGGTGATTCCGGTCTAATATAATGATCTACTTGCTTAGGTAACAGTAAACGCTCTAGTGTTGGTCTTTAGGCCTATTGAATATCATTGCCTCTGTTTGAAACATAAGCGTACGAACATATGTATTAAGCTACGAGCTTCGCGCTACTCTGCGTACATTGCTGCTTTGAGGCATGTCAATAAATTAATGTAGTACTACTCTGTCAAGAAAGTACCGGGAAACGATCAAAAATACACAAAATGTTAGTTATTCAGCCAAAGTTATTTTATCACCTTCAAAGTATGCTCCTTTAGAAACTATACACTTACGCCAACGAATAATCCAATCATCAAACATTTTTTAGACGCTTTTTCGGAATTGAGTCCAGTTCTCGCCGCGAATTCTCCTCTAGGTCTTCTACCGAGTGAAAACGGGTGCCACAAAGTGGTCATTTGAGTTTAGGAAAAAGAAAGAAGTCAGCTGAAGCCATATCTGGTGAATCAGGTGGTTGCTCGATGGTATTTGTTGAGTTTTTGGTAAAAAAATCGTTCACTATGATGGCCTTGTGCGAAGGCGCATTAACGTAGTGCAAAATCCAAGAATTTTATTTCCACAAATCTGGCCTTTTTCGTCGATTTTGACGCGGCATAACGCTCAAATAATATTCTTTATTTACTGTTTGACCTTCCGGCAAGAATTCCGAGTGCACAACACCGTGATAGTCAAAGAAAACGGTCAACATAGAGTATAGTAATATAGATATACGGTCAATATGACTTTGACTTTTGATCGACTTTGGCGTTTATTTTTTTTCGGTTTCGGTTCAGTTGGAAGGCGCCACTCCAAAGCTTGTCGACTAGTTTGCATGTCACACTCACACCCACGTCTCGTCACCAGTAACAATGCGTTTTATGAATGTTGGGTCGGAATTGACTCGTTCTAGCATGTCCTCAGCGACTTTTATGCGATTGAGTTTTTGGAGAAAATTCAGGACTTTTGGGACTAGTCGAGCGGCAACATGTTTCATACCCAAGTGATTATTTAAAATGGTACGGATCGACTCGTGACACACAGAAATTTCAGCGACTATCTCTCTCAAACTTGAATGAGGATTTTCAGTCACTATTTCCTTCACTTTTGCGATGTTAACTTCAGTTGAAGACGTTCATGGCCTACCAGAGCGAGGCAAATCTTCCATCACACCTCGACCGCTTTTGAACGCTTTTACCACTAATAAGCACGTGTTTTTGATAAAGTCGATTCACAGTAAGCATTCTGTAACATTTTCAGGGAATCCGGACACTAAATTCTATTGGCGGTGCAAAATTTAAGATAAACTGTTTGTTCGATGTTTTTGTCCATTATGAAATTCGCAATACACACTAGATATTATGATCTAACTAAAAACAGCACTGTATTAAATCTATTTTAATAACAGATGCAAGTCCACGCCAAAATGGAAAACGGTTGTGCCAATCTAACAACAACAAATAATCTTTTTTTTTTTTATTTGGAACCATAAACAAATCATCCATTTCTGATACTTTTTTGACTGAATGTTGTGTGCCCCCGCGCTGCTGTCCTGTCCAGCATGATGAAGCAATCCGCTGTCTGCAGGATCCGATGTTTGTTGTCATTATTCAATCATTACTTATATGCGCGAATGACAAACGATAGCTTGTCTCGGTACCACCGGGGCTAGGGCGAGGGGCAGGGGGGGCGAAGGAGGGGGTTACAACTGAAGATTGATGTGTAGTTGGTAGATACAGATCTAGGTGTTTTTGTGGCGGGCTGGGTTCCCATGCGCGCGCGCCGGCCGCACTACGGGGCGCCGCGCTCACTGCATTCGTCTTACACTGTCACCACATCCCCGAAATCACGAGAACACATAAAAACGAACAAACTGTGTCTCACACAGTCACCAGCCCGTCGCGTCGCCGTCGTCTCCAAGCACCGGCTCACAAACTGATTACGAACTCGACAGGATAAAAACCTGAGACACTCAGGGGTTTATTAATACTTCTTCCCATCTAAAGAACCAGGAAGTTGGCAGGCACTTTTTGTGCTGCCTTTTGAATTTAGTTTTCAATAAATGAATTCTGAAAAGAGTTCCACGGAATCCACCTTAAAGTTACTCAGAAGAAATATTTAGCGAAAACGAAGAAGATATGAGACGACAGAAAATAATATTATGCATCCTAATTATAATCTCAACAAGCACCGGGCGGCGCGCGGGGCGGCGTTGTCAAATTAATGGACAAGTGAAAGTTCAAAGCGAATTAAATCTCGTGATCTCGTCGTGCGTGAGGCGACCCCTTTGTCCGAAAGTTAATAAAATTCAATAATGTCGACATTAGAGCAGGCATCACGGCACTACAATAAATCAAGCGATCATATTAATAAGTTCCAATGAGTGGTGGATGTAATGAATCCGGAGGGACGCTGTGAGCGCGGCCCCTCACGAGCACTCCGTGCTCAGAGGACGCTCCCCCTCGTTTGCGTGACAATTAGCTGCTCACCACGTGCTGTACGAACAACTATTTACATTTATTATATTTGAACAATGGTTTAAGAGTTGGCCATAATTCGATTAATGTTTTATCTCCCTATAATATTTATTTATGACAAACCAGCAGGTGCCCACAACAATAATACTAAAGTTGTATGGAAATGCATTAGGGTTTTACTATAGAACATATACGCAGACAAATTTACATGTATCATGGCCAAGCGTATTGTTAGTACAAATGATTTATAATGTTAACAAAAAATTCCTAAACAGTTGCGGCTATGATGAGGAATTAAGGTTAGTTAAGAGTTCTTATAAAAGTAGCAAACGCTCACTGAACAAGAATTAGGCCCGTTCTGCACGAGCGCTTTTTTTAAAGGCCTTCTATAAGAGAACAAAGGACTAGCCGCGTTATAAACCGCGGTTTCTTGACTATTACAGCGAGTTTTTTCTTCGCTATGCTTTATAACGCACATTTTAGATACACTCGAGCGTTACATGCAGGCCTAATGACTTTAAATGGACAAGCAAGACGCATACTAAATCAATGATAGGCATTTACTTTCTATTGCCCGGCCACTATCTAATAATCAGGTAATTATGACAGATATCATGTCTGTTCTTCTCGGCACTCGGCGCCTCGAGTCAGTCGGACAACACTACTTATACACATCATGTAATGCGTTGCCCTTATACGGCGCTCGCCTGAGACTGCATTATTCACGTATTCGACATTTACGTCTATTTGCACATTCACATAACAACGTACGTCACTATAAGTAATGTTGAGCAATGCCTTAGGATTCATCGGCATGAGGCTATGAATCACTTACCCAGTTGCCTGCTGCCTACTTCGATTGTTAGTATCATAATACGACTGAAGAAAAAGAACGAAAACTGAAAAAATACTCACTGTGATGTATCCAGGGTTACTGGTACCTCGACGTATTCCTTGCAGGACGTCATAGTAGGGTTAAAATGCAACAAATTAAGCCACCACAATCATGTTCTACCGAAATTCAGTAGTTTTCGAGTTAATTCGATTTTCAGTTTTTTTGAAAAATCCCAGATTAAATCATTTGAAGCCAATTTAAAAATGATTTACGGCGCCACTGTACTAAAATTGTATTTATTATCATAGTTGATGCTGTAGCAGACATTTGTTAGTAATTAAAAGTTCAAAAATGCCTAAAACTTTGGAAAAGATCACCAACCAAACATTGATTTCTTCATAAAAATGCTTTCTAGTGGAAAATAAAATGACTGCGCCTGATGTACAAATCACTAGGAAAATACCCTTGTCTTATCAGCTATCTAAAAAGGTATGAAACTTAATACAAAGTCATGGACTACATTTTGAAAATTTTTTTTGGAAGGCGTGCATCTCATAAAAAAATTTGATTATTCGGAAAATCAAACTAAACAAGTTCGTGAAAATTATTTCCTTTATTTACTTTTCTAACTTATTGATTACATTTTTAAATATTCATATATAAAATAAAAATAAAAAACATTTAAAAATATAAAAAATAGTAGCCCATCGGTATCGGGAACAGGGTCCAAGCTACCGGTGGTCAGGGCTCCAGACAGAGGAACCTCCTAACAATACGAGCCGTGTCCAGGAGTACCGCTTTCTGAAGCAAGCCCTTAATCCAGCTGCCTAACGAGAGCCTCTTTAGGTATTGGTCGAGGCTCTTGGCAATGAAGCCATTGGCTGAAACGACTATCGGCACAGTAATCGCCGAGTCCACTTCCCACATGTCGACAGCCTCGCGAGCCAAGTCAAGATACTTGATTTGCTTATCTTTCTCGGCCTTGACGAGGTTCCCGTCATGCGGGACCGTTATTTCAACAATCATTGCGCGCCGCTCTGATCGATCCACCACCACTATATCAGGCTTGTTGGCTATAATAGTCCCATCAGTGATGATGGTTTGGTCCCAGTACCGTGTGATATTGCCATTTTCGTGAACTGGGTCGGGCACATACCTATAGTACGGCACTTCCGATTCCACAAGGTTGTATTTTAGAGCAAGTTGCTAATGGGTAATCCTGGCTACAAGGTTGTGTCTATGCAAGTACTTTCCGTTAGCTAGACGAGAACACCCAGGGATAATGTGACGGATTGATTCGCCTGGACGGAGGCATGCCCGACATGTCAAGCGTGCCGTGCTTCACAATAAATCTCCGGTAGTTATTCGTCATCATAACTTCATCCATAATTTCACAGACAAAACCTTTGGTTTCTCCGAAGAAGTCCCCGAAACGTAGCCAGGCTACGGACGCTGATAGGTCTACATTGGGCCCATGCAGGGCCCGGAAAAAACGTCCGTGGAGCTCCTTACTCTGCCATACTTCCCTGCGGTCATTAATGTCAAGTACTACAGGTTTTCTTTAGCCAAGGAGAGCGTGGTGAGGCCCTTGTCCACTGTGACCACATCTCGATGCATCCCCACGTCGACTTCTAGGAAAAATTGCCTGAGACTGCATATCTCGCGATTATGGAGTCTTAGCGTTTAAAAAGCCTCGACCTCCGCACCCCCGTGGGATATAGTCTCATAACCTAAGAGCGTGGGTGATGCATTCGATATGCCGTCAACAAAGTACGAACTTTCCTATCCAGGGCGTCTAATTCTGTTTGTGTACATTTGAGTATGCCGAAAGTGTACATCAAAACCGGCATGACCCAACCGTTGAAGGCACGA
The DNA here is from genome assembly GCA_964057025.1 of Standfussiana lucernea. NCBI lineage: Eukaryota > Metazoa > Arthropoda > Insecta > Lepidoptera > Noctuidae > Standfussiana > Standfussiana lucernea. Next base: position 208,977 of record OZ059789.1, read on the forward strand.
ACCTTATTTCCGCCTTATAAAAGACTATTAAATACTTTTCTCAGGTGGCCAAAGAAGCGCTCCGACATACCCAAATACTTGAAGGTTTCGGTTGCTGAGAGGGATCTAAGATTTATAGAGAGAGAGATAGAGAGAGAGCAGGGATCCCACAGATTCCACAATCTCCCCTCGCTTTACATGCATGACTGCACATTTGTCCACACCAAATTCCATTCTGATGGCGCTACTGAAAGTTTCAGTTACCTCCAGTAGCTCCATCGGTTGCAAATTGTTGGGGGCAAAGAGTTTCAGGTCATCCATGTAAAGGAGGTGAGATACAACCTGACCACCTCTCCTCAATCGATAGCCTAGACCTGAATCCTCCAGCAGCGTGCTAAGCGGATTCAGGGCTAAGCAGAACCAAAGTGGACTCAAACTATCGCCCTGGAATATACCTCGCTCTATCCTTATCGGTTCGCTATTCCTCTGGATTTGCCGACATCCTGGATAGCGAAGGACTGTCCTCCATTGCCCCATACACGACGTCAGGAACGTGCGCAGAGTTGCATCAACTTTATACATCTCTAGCACCCTCATGAGCCATGTATGTGGCACCGAGTCATAGGCCTTCTTATAGTCTATCCAACATGTTGACAGATCCTTTCGGGAACGGCGAACCTGCTGGCTAATGGCCATATCAATGAGGAACAGCTCCTTAGTACCACGGGAGCCGTTCCTACATCCATTTTGAGAAGCGGACATGGTAGAATTGCCATCAATGTGTTGTGAACAATATTATTTTTAACTAATATCAATATGCAAACTTTAATTACACACATTTCGCACGTCTCGTTCGATGTGTAGCCCTCGATTTCGAATACACGTTCTTATTCGCTTCCTTAATTTGCTTTTTGTGACTCTCGATGTGATCGTCACATTTTTTATGAGTTGCACGCCTTCCAAAAACAATTTTCATAATGTAGTCCATGTTTTTGTATTAAGTTTCATACCTTTTTAGATAGCTGATAAGACAAGGGTATTTTCCTAGTGATTTGTACATCAGGCGCAGTAATTTTATTTTGCACTAGACAAAATTTTATGAAGAAATAAATGTTTGGTTGGTGATCTTTTCCAAAGTTTTAGGCATTTTTGAACTTTTTTAACAAATGTCTGCTACGGCATCAACTATGATTATAAATTAAATTTTAGTAAATCATTTTTAAATTGGCATCAAATGATTTTAATCTGAGATTTTTCATAAAAAAACTAAAAATCGAATTAACTCAAAAACTGCTCAATTTCGCTAGAACATTTGGTGGCTTAATTTGCTGCATTTTAACCCTCCTACCAGTTACCCTGTTTAGATTAGTTATCATATGCTTATCTTATGAAGAACCTTCTTGTGTATTCCTGTGACATACGCCTAGCACTCAATCCAGATTGAAATAAATAGGTATTATACACAGATAACCTCTAGATTCCGCAAAGAAGGCAACTTATGCGCGCCGCACATTTGTGACTCAGCACTAACGATGCGCGTATCTATATCTTCAGTGTCGACCATAAGTTAGACCCGTGATGACACTAGCAATTTAGAGAATTCAATATGTATGAAAGTTTGATTGTTACGGTTTACTTAAAAAAAGACTACCTATGCTGTTAAATGGTGAGGAAAACTATCCAAGACTTTGAAATTCAACTGTTAAGTAAAATTAAAAAATCAACTATTTTAGAAAGAGCTCAGCTTATAGTGGCTGAGATAGAGAAGCTGATGTCTACCCTTTCACTTATTAGGTACAATACTCGTAGTACCTAATAAGTATTGCTGTCTTTTTCCCACAAAACTATTAGTGTCATGACTCATGAGCAATACGTTCTTGCTTATCGATAAACTAAATATCGATGTTATCGATATTTTGTTGTTTATTTGGACTAAATAGTTTAATAAAAATATAAATACATTCAATTTACGGTTCATTCTGAAAAAAATATCAGGTTTTGTGCGAATTCAACAGTCAATTAAACCAATGGCATGTAAAAATGTTAAAGTTAAAACTTTGTTCATTATGAATATTCGGTAATCTATTACTTATTGTAATGAAGTAGGATCTTTACAACATAAAAGGGAACATTAACACGTTCCCTGTCCCAGTACAAAGTTATAAAATGTGTTCGTACGTCCACCTACAATCTCGCATTAACTTGACAATAATCATTCTAAGGGATTACATATGTACTAATACGGCCTTTACGGTGGCCTTGTTATTTAACCATACGTCCATGAAAATCTTTTTCTTCTTATTCATACGTCCAGTCAAATAAAAAACATCAAATTTACTCTTGGTTTATAACTCCAATTAGAGTCATATGAGTTTGGTACAAATGTGGCTCCTTTGGAGTCATTGGACAGTGAATGTGTTAATATATCATTCTGTTTAAAAAAATATCGGCGTCAGAATCTACATTTAATGTCATTGTCCCATCACTACGGCAGGTGACGTCACCTTGAAATTGCCAATCGGATTGCACTTGTCGCGCTACATTTGGTGATCTCGAATTCAAACAAAATGTTTATGATACGGAATCTAGAGGAGGTTATCTGTAGTATTATACAATGCAGTGGTTATTATTACAGATGTCCACTTCTTTTGTTTGAATTCGCCCAGAAACAGTTACAGTTTCCACAAGTGCAGAATATATATAAAATTATAAATTTATTTATTTAATACTTTAAGCACACATAACAGAATGTACAGCGGCGGACTTAATGCCAATGGCATTCTCTACCTTTGAGTGATACAGAGACAAACTGTGGTAGTAATATTGAGAAAATTGTGTTTTTTTATTGTTTTATTTCCACTTCATGAAGGTTGTATGTCAGTATGATAACGATTTATTTTTGCTGAGCACTTTTTGTGTTAAGCAGGAGGAACAATTATTTTTTATTCTAGAATTGTTGTCAACAAAATATATTATTCCTTAGATAAGGGTGAATCTGTCAGCGTTGTCGCAGCAACCGTCCGTCCGTCGGCGTGCGCCACCGTGCCCGTTGCAGTCGCCGACGATTATCTGGCGCGTGTCATCTGTTTCATAACACTATGTGACTACGAGCATGTATAAAAGGCTAATTCAGAAATGCTCATCATTGTAATGGTCCCAAATTTATTCGTCACTAGCTGTGCCCGTGGGTTCGCTCACGTGACAGCGTATTCGTTTGGCATTGTCATGGGAACGTGAAGTCATAGTATGTTCCTATCATCTTCTACAAATAATATACCAATTAACTGACTTGCTGTTCATTTAAACTAAAACCTGTTAGTACTATTTACTGTTAGTGTTGTTTTAGGTATTAAAGGAACTCATAGTCAATTTCTGGGGGGAATCAATTTAGTTTGCCATCGCACGTTAAGAAGAAGTTTATGAACGAAAGCCAATACATGCAACTCATGATCTATCCTGGGTCCCAAACACAACGGTTAATATCCTTAAAAATTAAAAAAGCTCATTTGCAAATAGAGAATGAAAAATACTTATACTACAGCAAGAACACGTAAACTTATCAGAATCTATCCCTTATACTACTTTTTGGATTTTGAAGAAATCATCATCATCATTCTCCTGCCCTTATCCCAATTTATTTGGGGTCGGCAAGGCATGTCTTCTTCTTCCATACTTTCCTATTACTTTATGGAGAAACTGTTGAAGCAAAATAGAAATGCAATAAATACAAAAAAAAAACTGGAAACCTCACAGCATCAAAAAAATTTTCAAAGAAATCACAAAAAATGAAATTAATATTGGGCTCGTACTTGCAACCACGTAATTTACAGAGCGGTCAAGAAGGCGCGGAGGGGCGAGGCGGCCCGCGAACTGAGGAGCAGGTGGTGTTAACGCCCGCCGCCGCGGGTGAGGCTAAGCTAGGTAGACCTTTTTTTTTTTTTTTGTTCCGGGGTTGAAAATCCCCACGGATGTCCTCCGCCCTGGGGTGGGCGGAGGGGTCTGTCAGACTCGAACTGACTAAAAACCACCCCGGTGTTCCCTTCCCACACTTGCACCGGGGATCATGGGAACTAGTGCGCCTTCCACGATCCCCGGCTGGTGCCGGCCCGCGTTCGCGGGCCGTGACGTCTTATAGGGGCGCGCGCGGAACACTACGCGCCACCGCCTCGGGTCCAGTTTTATGGGGGGGCGGCGGACGTCCCCAAGTCCACCGTCCCTCTGGACCCGTTTAGGGGGGCTGGAAGAGGGCGTTGTCCGCCTTCCGCCGACGCCCGGTGCGTCTGCTGCGGGTCGGGAGAGTGGTCTCCACCTCCCTCAACCTTTCCGCAGCCTCCTTCTGTGAAATGACGGTTTCACAGAAAGAGATCACCGCATCCCACGACTCTGCGCTCCCGACCATCGATCGAGCGATGGCCGGCAGCGACAGGTCGGCTCCGACTTCTCTTACGAGGGCACGGCGCGAGGGCACGGACATTCTGCCATCGTATGCCGCGCCGTGTCCTCCACACATTGGACGCAGTGATGACACCGAGCGTCCGGCTCCCTGTTTATGCGACACAGGTACTTCCCGAAGCAACCATGCCCCGAGAAAACCTGCGTCGCCCGAAACGACAGGGAGCCGTGCCTCCTGCCGAGCCATTCCTCGAGCACTGGTCGGATCGCCTCGAAAGCTAGGTAGACCTTTTTTTTTTTTTTTGACGCTGGGAAAAAATGCATTACGCATACCCTCCCGTCGGGGGACGGAAGGGGTATGTGGGACTCCCCGGGCGGACCCGGTATACCCACTAAAACGACCCAGCGCATTCCCGCTTCGTCACAGTGGCGGGGGACTGGGAAACCGGCACAGCCTTTACTTCCAGTCCTCCGCCGACGATTGCAAGGAGGACCCCCTCACACCCTCACGGGTGTGGGGGGTCGGGAATGACCGACGAAGGTGACGGGTGCAATGCGGGCGAAGGCACCCCCACGCCTGTCGCCCGCCCGTCACCATGAGGAGGGAGGGCACGACGCCTTCTCCCCCTTCTTCGTCTGCGGAGCGGCGCAGCGAGAGGGTCGTCCTCCCGCGCGCGCTCCGCCTCCTCCTTTTGCGACATCACGTCCTCGCAAAAGGAGGCTACCGCCGACCAGGCCTCCTCACTCCCCAGCATGGCGTCGACCACGCCGGGAAGCGAGAGGTCCGGTCCGACCACTGCGGTCAGACCGCGGCGCAGCTCGGACCACGCCGGGCACACCTCGAGGGTGTGCTGCGCCGTGTCCTCCACCGCACCGCAGTCGTGGCACGCCGGGGTCTCCTCCCTCCCGATCCGGTGCAGGTGCGATCCGAAACAGCCATGTCCGGATAACACCTGCACCAGACGGAAAGAGAGGAAACCGTGGGACCGCTCGAGCCAGCCCTTCAGGACCGGACCGAGCGCGTCCAACGTCCGGCGGCCAAAGGCGGCGCTGGCGAGGTCCTCCGTCCAATGGAGGACGATGGCGTCCTTCGCCTCTCGCCGCACCGCCTCCCGCTCTTCGCCCGTGGGGCGCTCCCCGAGCGCCTTTCGGCGCGCCGTCCACTCGTACACTCTGGCGAGCACCCACGCCTCCAGCTCCGAAGGAGGGGTGCCGGCCAGAGCGCACGCCACCGAAAAGCCCACTGAGCGGTAGGCCCTCGCCACCCGCTGTGCATTAGCCCGCTGGGGCCTGCGGATGGCGGTAGCATTCTCCCTCCTATGGAGGGAGTCCGCCCAGATGGGAGCCCCGTAGAGGGCCATGCTCCGCAAAATGCCGGCATAGAGGCGCCGGCACTTTGCCTTTGGTCCCCCCAGGTTTGGGAGGAGCCATGAGAGGGCGTCCGCGGCCTTCAGCAGGCGCGTCGACAGCCCGCTGAAATGCGGGCCGAAGCGCCACCTGTCGTCCAGCACCAGTCCCAGATATTTCATCTGGGGCTGGACCCCTATACGGACGCCCTCCACGACGATGTGGGCGTCGGCAGGGCAGCGCTGCCGGGGACCGCGAAAGAACACGGCCTCCGTTTTGTGCAGCGCCACCCTCAATCCCAGGCGGCGGATCCTTTCTGCCACCAAGGACCCGCCAGCCGAGGCCAGAATAGCCGCGTCGGCAAAGTTCCTCCCCCGGGCAGTGAGCAGAGTGTCATCCGCGTAGCAGATGACACTCGTGCCCGGGAGGAGGGCACCCCGCAGCAGCCAGTTGAACCCGATGTTCCACAAGGGGGGGCCTAGCACCGATCCCTGTGGAACACCGGACTCTGCGCCGTACCGCCTCACCGTGGCCGACTTGTCCACGAGGAGGACCTCTCGGCCCTCAAAGTAGTCGGCCAGTAGGTTCCACAGATATTGGGGCACTCCGTGATACCGGAGCGCCTCCAATATCGTCGAGTGGGGGACGGAGTTGAAGGCGTTGGCAATGTCGAATGACACCGCCAGCACTCCGTCCCCCGCCTCCACCGCCTCCTTCACTTGTCCCTTCAGTAGGGCCAGTGCGTCGATCGTCGAACGCCCACGACGGAAACCGAATTGGGCGTCCGACAGATCCGGCCCTACCCCCCGCAGGTGGCTGTCCAGCCTCCCGGCGACGATCCCCTCGAACAGTTTACCGACCTCATCGAGCAGAACGATGGGCCGGTATGCCGAGGGGGAGTCCACCGGGCGACCCTCCTTTCGGAGGAGGCACAGCTGCCCCTCCTTCCACAGTTTCGGGAACCTCCCAGCCGTAAAACACGCGCTGAAGAGGTCCCGAAACCTGTCCTCCATTTGGGTGGCGGCGATCGCCACCACCCGTGCGGGGACGCCGTCCGGTCCGGGGGCGGTCTTCTTCGCGCGGAGGCTCAGAACCCCCGCGTAGAATTTCGCCGCCGTGACCGGATGCACCTCTGCCTCCGGCGGAGCCGCCCCTTGCGGGGGATCCATCGCTGGAGGGGTGAAGTCGGTCCTGCGCGGAAACGGGGACCGGACCACCCCATCCAGCAACGCTGGCTCGAGGGTCTCCGACAGTGGGGGACCATAGGGGCGGAGCTGGTTCCGCGCCGCCTTATATGGCCTCCCATAGGGATAGCTAGGTAGACCTTTTTTTTTTTTTTTTTTTTTTTACGCTGGGAAAAAATGCATTACGCATACCCTCCCGTCGGGGGACGGAAGGGGTATGTGGGACTCCCCGGGTGGACCCGGTATACCCACTAAAACGACCCAGCGCATTCCCGCTTCGTCAGAGTGGCGGGGGACTGGGAAACCGGCACAGCCTTTACTTCCAGTCCTCCGCCGACGATTACCTCACGGGTGTGGGGGGGTCGGGAATGACCGACGAAGGTGACGGGTGCAATGCGGGCGAAGGCACCCCCGCGCCTGTCGCCCGCCCGTCACCATGAGGAGGGAGGGCACGACGCCTTCTCCCCCTTCTTCGTCTGCGGAGCGGCGCAGCGAGAGGGTCGTCCTCCCGCGCGCGCTCCGCCTCCTCCTTTTGCGACATCACGTCCTCGCAAAAGGAGGCTACCGCCGACCAGGCCTCCTCACTCCCCAGCATGGCGTCGACCACGCCGGGAAGCGAGAGGTCCGGTCCGACCACCGCGGTCAGACCGCGGCGCAGCTCGGACCACGCCGGGCACACCTCGAGGGTGTGCTGCGCCGTGTCCTCTGCCGCGCCGCAGTCGTGGCACGCCGGGGTCTCCTCCCTCCCGATCCGGTGCAGGTGCGATCCGAAACAGCCATGTCCGGATAACACCTGCACCAGACGGAAAGAGAGGAAACCGTGGGACCGCTCGAGCCAGCCCTTCAGGACCGGACCCGAGCGCGTCCAACGTCCGGCGGCCAAAGGCGGCGCTGGCGAGGTCCTCCGTCCAATGGAGGACGATGGCGTCCTTCGCCTCTCGCCGCACCGCCTCCCGCTCTTCGCCCGTGGGGCGCTCCCCGAGCGCCTTTCGGCGCGCCGTCCACTCGTACACTCTGGCGAGCACCCACGCCTCCAGCTCCCAAGGAGGGGTGCCGGCCAGAGCGCACGCCGCCGAAAAGCCCACTGAGCGGTAGGCCCTCGCCACCCGCTGTGCAATAGCCCGCTGGGGCCTGCGGATGGCGGTAGCATTCTCCCTCCTATGGAGGGAGTCCGCCCAGATGGGAGCCCCGTACAGGGCCATGCTCCGCAAAATGCCGGCATAGAGGCGCCGGCACTTTGCCTTGGGTCCCCCCAGGTTTGGGAGGAGCCATGAGAGGGCGTCCGCGGCCTTCAACAAGCGCGTCGACAGCCCGCTGAAATGCGGGCCGAAGCGCCACCTGTCGTCCAGCACCAGCCCCAGATATTTCATCTGGGGCTGGACCCCTATACGGACGCCCTCCACGACGATGTGGGCGTCGGCAGGGCAGCGCTGCCGGGGACCGCGAAAGAACACGGCCTCCGTTTTGTGCAGCGCCACCCTCAATCCCAGGCAGCGGATCCTTTCTGCCACCAAGGACCCACCAGCCGAGGCCAGAATGGCCGCGTCGGCAAAGTTCCTCCCCCGGGCAGTGAGCAGAGTGTCATCCGCGTAGCAGATGACACTCGTGCCCGGGAGGAGGGCACCCCGCAGCATAGCTAGGTAGACCTTTTTTTTTTTTTTTTTTTTACGCTGGGAAAAAATGCATTACGCATATCCTCCCGTCGGGGGACGGGAGGGGTATGTGGGACTCCCCGGGCGGACCCGGTATACCCACTAAAACGACCCAGCGCATTCCCGCTTCGTCAGAGTGGCGGGGGACTGGGAAACCGGCACAGCCTTTACTTCCAGTCCTCCGCCGACGATTGCCAGGCAGACCCCCTCACACCCTCACGGGTGTGGGGGGTCGGGAATGACCGACGAAGGTGACGGGTGCAATGCGGGCGAAGGCACCCCCGCGCCTGTCGCCCACCCGTCACCATGAGGAGGGAGGGCACGACGCCTTCTCCCCCTTCTTCGTCTGCGGAGCGGCGCAGCGAGAGGGTCGTCCTCCCGCGCGCGCTCCGCCTCCTCCTTTTGCGACATCACGTCCTCGCAAAAGGAGGCCACCGCCGACCAGGCCTCCTCACTCCCCAGCATGGCGTCGACCACGCCGGGAAGCGAGAGGTCCGGTCCGACCACCGCGGTCAGACCGCGGCGCAGCTCGGACCACGCCGGGCACACCTCGAGGGTGTGCTGCGCCGTGTCCTCTACCGCGCCGCAGTCGTGGCACGCCGGGGTCTCCTCCCTCCCGATCCGGTGCAGGTGCGATCCGAAACAGCCATGTCCGGATAACACCTGCACCAGACGGAAAGAGAGGAAACCGTGGGACCGCTCGAGCCAGACCTTCAGGACCGGACCGAGCGCGTCCAACGTCCGGCGGCCAAAGGCGGCGCTGGCGAGGTCCTCCGTCCAATGGAGGACGATGGCGTCCTTCGCCTCTCGCCGCACCGCCTCCCGCTCTTCGCCCGTGGGGCGCTCCCCGAGCGCCTTTCGGCGCGCCGTCCACTCGTACACTCTGGCGAGCACCCACGCCTCCAGCTCCCAAGGAGGAGTGCCGGCCAGAGCGCACGCCGCCGAAAAGCCCACTGAGCGGTAGGCCCTCGCCACCCGCTGTGCAATAGCCCGCTGGGGCCTGCGGATGGCGGTAGCATTCTCCCTCCTATGGAGGGAGTCCGCCCAGATGGGAGCCCCGTACAGGGCCATGCTCCGCAAAATGCCGGCATAGAGGCGCCGGCACTTTGCCTTTGGTATAGCTAGGTAGACCTTTTTTTTTTTTTTTTTTTTTTACGCTGGGAAAAAATGCGTTACGCATATCCTCCCGTCGGGGGACGGGAGGGGTATGTGGGACTCCCCGGGCGGACCCGGTATACCCACTAAAACGACCCAGCGCATTCCCGCTTCGTCAGAGTGGCGGGGGACTGGGAAACCGGCACAGCCTTTACTTCCAGTCCTCCGCCGACGATTACAAGGCACACACCCCTCACACCCTCACGGGTGTGGGGGGTCGGGAATGACCGACGAAGGTGACGGGTGCAATGCGGGCGAAGGCACCCCCGCGCCTGTCGCCCGCCCGTCACCATGAGGAGGGAGGGCACGACGCCTTCTCCCCCTTCTTCGTCTGCGGAGCGGCGCAGCGAGAGGGTCGTCCTCCCGCGCGCGCTCCGCCTCCTCCTTTTGCGACATCACGTCCTCGCAAAAGGAGGCTACCGCCGACCAGGCCTCCTCACTCCCCAGCATGGCGTCGACCACGCCGGGAAGCGAGAGGTCCGGTCCGACCACCGCGGTCAGACCGCGGCGCAGCTCGGACCACGCCGGGCACACCTCGAGGGTGTGCTGCGCCGTGTCCTCCGCCGCGCCGCAGTCGTGGCACGCCGGGGTCTCCTCCCTCCCGATCCGGTGCAGGTGCGATCCGAAACAGCCATGTCCGGATAACACCTGCACCAGACGGAAAGAGAGGAAACCGTGGGACCGCTCGAGCCAGCCCTTCAGGACCGGACCGAGCGCGTCCAACGTCCGGCGGCCAAAGGCGGCGCTGGCGAGGTCCTCCGTCCAATGGAGGACGATGGCGTCCTTCGCCTCTCGCCGCACCGCCTCCCGCTCTTCGCCCGTGGGGCGCTCCCCGAGCGCCTTTCGGCGCGCCGTCCACTCGTACACTCTGGCGAGCACCCACGCCTCCAGCTCCCAAGGAGGGGTGCCGGCCAGAGCGCACGCCGCCGAAAAGCCCACTGAGCGGTAGGCCCTCGCCACCCGCTGTGCAATAGCCCGCTGGGGCCTGCGGATGGCGGTAGCATTCTCCCTCCTATGGAGGGAGTCCGCCCAGATGGGAGCCCCGTACAGGGCCATGCTCCGCAAAATGCCGGCATAGAGGCGCCGGCACTTTGCCTTGGGTCCCCCCAGGTTTGGGAGGAGCCATGAGAGGGCGTCCGCGGCCTTCAACAAGCGCGTCGACAGCCCGCTGAAATGCGGGCCGAAGCGCCACCTGTCGTCCAGCACCAGCCCCAGATATTTCATCTGGGGCTGGACCCCTATACGGACGCCCTCCACGACGATGTGGGCGTCGGCAGGGCAGCGCTGCCGGGGACCGCGAAAGAACACGGCCTCCGTTTTGTGCAGCGCCACCCTCAATCCCAGGCAGCGGATCCTTTCTGCCACCAAGGACCCACCAGCCGAGGCCAGAATGGCCGCGTCGGCAAAGTTCCTCCCCCGGGCAGTGAGCAGAGTGTCATCCGCGTAGCAGATGACACTCGTGCCCGGGAGGAGGGCACCCCGCAGCATAGCTAGGTAGACCTTTTTTTTTTTTTTTTTTTTTTACGCTGGGAAAAAATGCATTACGCATATCCTCCCGTCGGGGGACGGGAGGGGTATGTGGGACTCCCCGGGCGGACCCGGTATACCCACTAAAACGACCCAGCGCATTCCCGCTTCGTCAGAGTGGCGGGGGACTGGGAAACCGGCACAGCCTTTACTTCCAGTCCTCCGCCGACGATTGCCAGGCAGACCCCCTCACACCCTCACGGGTGTGGGGGGTCGGGAATGACCGACGAAGGTGACGGGTGCAATGCGGGCGAAGGCACCCCCGCGCCTGTCGCCCACCCGTCACCATGAGGAGGGAGGGCACGACGCCTTCTCCCCCTTCTTCGTCTGCGGAGCGGCGCAGCGAGAGGGTCGTCCTCCCGCGCGCGCTCCGCCTCCTCCTTTTGCGACATCACGTCCTCGCAAAAGGAGGCCACCGCCGACCAGGCCTCCTCACTCCCCAGCATGGCGTCGACCACGCCGGGAAGCGAGAGGTCCGGTCCGACCACCGCGGTCAGACCGCGGCGCAGCTCGGACCACGCCGGGCACACCTCGAGGGTGTGCTGCGCCGTGTCCTCTACCGCGCCGCAGTCGTGGCACGCCGGGGTCTCCTCCCTCCCGATCCGGTGCAGGTGCGATCCGAAACAGCCATGTCCGGATAACACCTGCACCAGACGGAAAGAGAGGAAACCGTGGGACCGCTCGAGCCAGACCTTCAGGACCGGACCGAGCGCGTCCAACGTCCGGCGGCCAAAGGCGGCGCTGGCGAGGTCCTCCGTCCAATGGAGGACGATGGCGTCCTTCGCCTCTCGCCGCACCGCCTCCCGCTCTTCGCCCGTGGGGCGCTCCCCGAGCGCCTTTCGGCGCGCCGTCCACTCGTACACTCTGGCGAGCACCCACGCCTCCAGCTCCCAAGGAGGAGTGCCGGCCAGAGCGCACGCCGCCGAAAAGCCCACTGAGCGGTAGGCCCTCGCCACCCGCTGTGCAATAGCCCGCTGGGGCCTGCGGATGGCGGTAGCATTCTCCCTCCTATGGAGGGAGTCCGCCCAGATGGGAGCCCCGTACAGGGCCATGCTCCGCAAAATGCCGGCATAGAGGCGCCGGCACTTTGCCTTTGGTATAGCTAGGTAGACCTAGGCTAACCTAGGCTATCTGCGGAACCTCCTGGCCGACTACTTGGAGGGCCG